>JAWPHD010022984.1:0-23396 GCA_037043455.1 Cyrtodaria siliqua | reverse complement strand
AGTTCTTAAATTTCTTTTATGTTTTAAAAGTAGATCAGGGTTGCAAGAATAACATTTTGCAAAGGTTTTTCGAAGTTTATGTTAACGGTAGTCCTGCTGGAGTAGCGTTTTAATATTACGAATATTAAAGTATATATCAACACGACTACAAGCTCTAGAAAAGCGATCACGTTGAGAAACATAGACCCCGCTAAAAGTAGCTCATGGAAAATGGGGAAAATAACAATATCGAAATTAAAATGGTGTAAATCAAGAAAAGAAGCGGAAGTATCAGAAATAATAGCTTTGTTGAGTTGAAGTTCCTTAGGCTAGATAGTATTAACCATAGTAGAAAAGAAAGGATTGTCAGTGTTCAATATGTCATCCAGATAGCGACAGGTGTCATTAAAGGCTTCAATTACATCAGCCTGAGTATCGGATGAAAGACTCAACATCAAATCGCTAGGGTTACGATAAGTTGAGCTACCAGTCGGATTCGAACCCGCAGCCATGACTGTAAATGGAACCATATACCCTATAAAATAGTGTTACAAGTGGAGCTCCCAGTGTGATTCGATTCCGCAGAGTTGACCGTGAATGGAGATACGATTAATGCACTAGAGAAAATTCGGAACAGCAACACGAGACGACACATATATATCCCTATTTTAAATGGTAATAAAACTATTTTTTTCATCATAATTTGCTCACAGTTGAATGTAATCCGATTATTAGTTCAATGTTTTAAAACAAATAAAATACAAACATTAGCCAGGTGTGTTTTTTTATCGTTCATATTTATGTGACCTCTATGAAAAATACCAAATTCATCATCTATCTGAGTATGTGGTAATTCGATCAAACCCTTCTGAAAGGTGAATGAATCATCATATCAACATGGGATTTTCTGTATCTTCTGTCTTTGTTTTTACATCGCAGATGTATGCTAAAGCAAAAACATACAAACAAAAACGACAATTTTTTTTCAGATTAAACTTTTCCTAAAATCCAGAAAAAAATAGAATAATTTTCTGTTTTCGCTGTTAGTTCGACTTTTCCGAGAGAAAACTAGAGCTATTGTCATCACTTGATCGTCGTCGTTGTCGTCGTCGTTGTCGTCTGCATCCCTAAGTTAAAGTGTTTGTGTAAGCTTGCATTTCCCAAACCACATTACATAATGGATTGAAACTTTACACATATATGCAGCATCATTAGGTAACACCACAGAGTCAGGTGATATAACGCTTGCTTTCATTTTGACAGAATTTTGGCCCTTTTCATACTTAGAAATATTGGTTGAAGTTGGTATGTAAGAATGGTTGAAGTTGGTATGTAAGCTTTTATCTCCCAAACACACAATGGATTGGTACTCAGCACCATTAGATGACACCACAGAGTTAGGTGATATACTCTTGCTTTTTTATACTCTTGCTTTTTTATTTTGACAGAATTACGACCTTTTAATACTTATAAAACTTGGTTAAAGTTTGTATGTAAGCTTGGTTAAAGTTTGTATGTAAGTTTGTATCTTCAAAACCACTTTACACAATGGATTGAAACTTCAAACATGTATTCAGCATCATTAGATGACACCACAGAGTCAGATGACGTAACTCCTGCTGTTATTTTGTCAGAATTATAGCCCCTTTCATACTTAGAAAACTTGGTTAAAGCTTGTATGCCAGCTTGTCATAATGGATTGAAATTTTACACATGTATTTATCATCTTGTTTAGCCAATGCTTTTATTTTAACAAAATTATGACTCCTTTTATACTTAGAAATCTTGGTTAAAGCTTTTATGTAATTGATGGAAACCTTGTTTATCAATTGTAATTTCACCGAAGTCGAGCGTTGGCGGTGCTCTTGTTTCACTAGGACCTTGAGATTTCTGGGGCGATAATAGAGGTGTGAGACCTCCAGTCATGTTGAGCCAGAGTCACATCAAACATATAATATACATTTATAGAAAACACTGATCTATTTCATTTAATTGTATTAAACAATTATTCAGATTCACAAGCCAAATCAGTCAATTGTTGTTGGATGCTTTCGAGCAAAGCAAAGCTGTTGACCTGGACGGCATGGTGGTTAGATGCTATTGCCTTTAACTCAGCTTGGTCTACTTTAGGTCCGACTCCGATTGAAATCACAGTAGCGACGTGTTGTAAATGGTTGGCCTCTACTTTCGTAAGATCAGGATCGTCAGATCGACCGTCTGTAATGACTATGACAAACTTTGTGGAATTGGACCTGGCACCGTATTGTGGTGTAAGGTTGTTTTCTCGGACGAAAGTCAACGCTGCAGATGTGTTGGTACCCTGTCCAATATATGCAATATTACGAATTGCGTGCAGTACTGCATTTCTGGAATGGTATGTGTTAAAGTAAAAATCATTACGAACACCTGATGAGAACGTGACGACGCTAAATTGAACGTTGTTGGTGCCTATGGAAAACTGGGCCGCGAATCGATAGACGAATTCGAGCTCTGTCTTAAAGTTGTCGGCTCCCTCACTGTCTGATGAATCCAAGACAAACACGATATCAGCTGGTTTGAGACCGCATGCTGAAAAAAATAAGATACATATTTATTGCGACAGCATCATCATCATTTAACACATACAACTATTCAAAAAATAAAAATGTTAAAGTGTTCCAAATTAAGCAAATAATAAAATGAAAAATGTGCGATGGCTCAGATATTTTAGATATATATGTTAACTTATGCTCTTACTTCGGTATTCAATTCTTTTGTCAAATCATGATATCTATCCAGGCTATACATTAAACGAGTGAGAAAAGTTAATTTTACCAGCTTTTGTTGTTGTTGTCGGTTGAGTGGTAATTGTAGTAGGAGCGTGTGTCGTCGTCGGAGCGTGTGTCGTCGTCGGAGCATGTGTCGTCGTTGGAGCATGTGTCGTTCGGAGAGAGCTTTCTGTAAATAATTGTTTTGGAATGTTAATTGATTCTTTAGCAATTTGTAATATGATTTTATGTAACGGTATCAAAACACAACTGACATATATGCCAGGCAATAAAAAAACATATACGTCCATTCGTTTTATTTGCAAGCTTTTTCAAAACACAAATTTAGCATGATTTGAAGTCATTGCCAACAATTACATCATACTAAATAATCGAGACAGAATTGGTTTAACTAGTCGATACGTTAATTTTAAAGACAGACAACGGGAGAATTTGGAGAAGTTTGTCTTTTTTTCAGTTTCCTGTTCGACTTTTATATCTACTCTATATATCCAACAATACAACAATTTTAATACCTATAGTATCTTTTATTACATTTTAAAATAAAGAGGATATTTGTGGTTGTTTTAAGTGGAAGCTGCAACTTTATTTCATCGGGCGAGCTCCCCAACAGTTTTCCCACGAGTGGTTCGTGAGTAAAAATACTGTGTGTGAGCTCATTCGTTGAACAAATTTTCTTTTTAATTCATGCTTCCATCAGGGTTTTGTATCTATTTCACATTTGTATTCCCCACTGGTAGTCCCAATTTATAACCGCTTCACTACAGATCACTAGTTGATACACGACATGAAACAGTTCTTAAATTGTTTATTTCAGTATAAATATTTTCTGTGAAATAAACAAGAAAAACTATTTAAAAAGCTATAAACTATATAGTTATTACGTCAAACATACAACTATCAGCATGAAAATGAGTCAGCATTATATTGTTAAAGGGACGTAATCACTACAGAAAAAAAGTAATTCCAAAAACAGTGAAATTTATTTATGGTAATTTCACTGTTTGAAAACCATGGATTACCACTTTTATTTCACTGAGAACATTATATAAATCACTGTAAAGCATAAAATAAAAAGCAATAATCCAAAAGGTCATTGTTTATTAGATACAAGTTGGAAAGACAGGATGTTTGCTTTATATTTTGTCATACGAAAGTACTTAGCGCATTGCTTAAAGAGGCACTATCTATATCTACGCGATTTTTAATGTAAAATATTAAATACTCAATATTACTGCATTTATATGTATACAAAGCTATTTTATGAGTATGCTAAGAAGAAACATGGTTCGTATTCCAGTTCTGTAAATTATTAATTATGATCAAAACAATATCTTGCCCAGCCGTTTATTCCTGCCGGAGAACTACGAGTTTTTACGATTTTCTCGGACATGCGCAATGCGATTACAAACTATTCGGCGCAGTTCCGATAGCAAACGAATCGATCGGAACTCTTTGCTAATCAGACGAGGTAGTTCCGATTGTAAACGAATAAGATCGGAAAATCTCCGCAATCGGCTTGTCTAAAACAATTACGAATACAATTTCAAAAATCCGATCTTTTCAATCCTGTTTTTCCCCAGCAAAACGCATATTACATTGGGTGAAATTATTGCCATTTATCTTTTGCATAGTCCTCTTTATAATTAAGTAAAGTTTATATCAATTGGTGGACAAAAAGATATAGGCAGAGCCTCTTTAATATATAGCGTAATACAACCTCCGTGCGAACAATGAACTCAAGTAAATTAAAGCATGGTTGTTGTACCACACTTTTAATTGTTAAACAATAGCATGGAAATACTCACTAGCACACACTTTGTCCACCAATTGCTGATGGATCGTCAATAGCTGGTCGAATCCGTTGACTCGAAACACGTGATCGTGGTCTGAAGCTATTGCATTAAGTTCTGTATTATCGACGTTGCGTCCGATTCCAATTGCAAAGAGGTCAACACCGCGCCTGAAATTAAAATTATGTTGATACTGTTGGCAAAATAATAACACTAGGCTTTTGTTTTTATATTCATCTATACATGATCAGTTATGTATTATACTTATAATGCCTATGAATGCTGCATTGTTTGTTAGAGAATATAACCTGACGGGGGTAACTTTATTTACACTGTCCAGTTTTATTGTAATGACAATAGGGTAAGAATGAGGTCTGGTGCACCCTAGAACCTGGAACCTGATTTAAACACCCAGCGGCACATTTTACCACTGACCTTTCCATGGCGGTAGCTATATTGTCAGACCTTTCATGTTTGTGATGTCGTGTCTTGCCTTTAAGTCATCTATAAAAGTGTTGTTTGTTTCTTTTGCGTGTTTTTGGTTGATTGTGTTCCTTGAAAGCTGCATTTTCTGTCCGACGTTTATGCCTACTTGTGTAATAATATGGTGTGATAAAAGTCCTTTAATGATATAAACGTATAACTTTTTATTATCATAAAAAGTGGGATTTACTGAAACAAAGTAGAATTATTTTTTTACTATGCTTTTATTTTTTGGCAGAATTGGCCATGGCTGATTTATGTATTTAATATAGCATTATTATTTATTAGAATTAGTTGAATTTTCAGATCAACATATATTTATTATATTCCGGACAGTCGGAAATATTAATTTTCAGATCAACATATATTCATTATATTCCGGACAATCGGAAATGTTGACAGTTGATAACATTCCCGGAAATATAGTTCCATATTCCGGACAAATCGGACATATTGGGATTTATAAATCCCTATTTCAGACACTCGGACACTTAGCCGATACGTGCTGGTAATGCCAAGACACGCAAATACGAGGTAGCACGTGTGCGCGTGTCCCGCCAAAAATACACGCTTTAGGCGGACTAGCACGTGTCGAAAAAAGAAGGTGCCAGCCACGGACCAACTTCTGCTTCGTCTGGGAAAAAGGATGCATTTGACTGCATAAATTGGTACAGTCCACCTTGCAGGATGTTTAACATTTTGTCATTACCTAGATCTGACAGATGTTCGTTATTTTTAAACATTTCCATACTTTCTGAAATTTCAGGATAAGCAACATATGCGCATCCATTTTTGATGAGATATTTGCCTATCGGGGTTTGGCCCATATCATTACCCCCACAGTGTAAAACTATGATATTGATGTAGTGGAGCTTTATAAGAAAGGAGATGATTCAAACGTTCTAAAATATTCTTGAAGCGCATTCCTGGTTGGAAGTCCCATAGTATACTGCCTTTAACAGGCTTTTATATGACGTAGTCCTAGATGTACCCCGTCTGGTCTGTGATGGTCTCGGTTGAAAGTATCTCTAATGATTGAAGACCAGACTACCCAGACTTGAAATTGGCCGAAAATCAAAACTTACTGTCAGTTGTTTTGTGTATAAGACCAAACCTACTAGACAATGTTTAATGGGGGCATATTTAATCGGATGTTTCCATCGACCTAGTTCATAATTTCATCTTCGGTTTTTCCTTCATGAAACATTACTGTTGCACCCCCAATTATGAAAGATTGGGATTTATAATATGTTCTCTGAATGCCTAAGGATTGTAATGCTTTAAGCATCCTTAAAGTGGTAGCTTGTTACTGGTGATCCATCAAAATGGCATAGAAATTGGCATGCATGCCAAGTATCTAGACAGAGCCTCTTTAATGGAAGAGTTGTGTTCGGAGAACTGTACTGTAATTTTTTTCACTCCTACTCGTTAGAGGCCAGTTTCCCTCCAAGCCCAGTTATCGTCATTCTCATTTAAAAAAACGTTCTCACAGCGCAAACCACTCACGCGATGTGACTTATTGTCAGAGGTTTATAACTGAAGATTGGAAACAGGAAAAACAACCAAAAGTAAATAAGCGGTACAAAAACGAAAGGGGTTTATGTGTTTACTTCCTTATATGGCGTTGGAGATGCGGCGCGCGCATACTGCCGGATAATAAACTATTGAAAAAACAACGCTGTAATGACGTATTATTTTGTATCACTCTTCGGTGGACGTACCGTGACTACATAGTTTAACCAAAGAGAAGCAACTCGTACAACCTGTATCTGTTTGATTTACACAGAGTTACTGTAAATTGTCGTCATTGCACATGTTATAACGATGGAACAATGCAAACATACCATTTTTACAATGAAATTGTTGAATAGACCTGCAAACAAGCCTCCAACCCACAAAAGTTTACTGCATCCTGACCTAGTTGAATCTATCACTCGATAAAATACACGGAAACTTAGGGCTTGTAAACAAATTGATTTCTCAGTTTTAGTCTATTTATAAAAAGGTCACGTGCCACTTCGATAATTTATATAAAACAAATTCTTTGGTATCAAATTTCCAGGAAGAGGTAACCTAATAGAAATAGAGTAAACATTGTCAGGATACGTAGATTTGTCTGAAAAATTAGTTTATGTTTACATAAGCGACGGAAAGTGGCCCCCGACGAGTACCGAACGGACCGTTTTTTGAATTTCTAATGAAATTATTAATGCAGTTAACTGCGTCTTTGAAACTTAAAACTTTGTTATCAGAATCTTTATTTGACTTAGACACTTCACCTACTCTTAAAAGAGCACAAAATTCCAGAGCATATGCACAACTGAACAAATTCGCTTCACACTTTGATATACAGGTATGTATTAGAATAGGCACAATCATTTTCAATAGTGTAATCACGGTGATGGGCCTTCGGACATAGGCATATCTTACTTATAATTATTGTATATTCCGGGCGATTAGCAATATTGTCAATTCGACTTATAGAAGTATATTAAAGTATATTCCGGACATCGGAAATATTAAGGTATATTCCGGACATCGGAATTATTGAAAAAGGACCGAAGCCCTGTTTAAATAACAATGACATTTTTTGACTGATCATTGAATATTTTAGACTCCTGAAAATCGGAAGATATTAAAGCATATTCCGGATATCGGAAATATGAAATTATATTCCGGACATCGGAAATATTGAAAAAGGACCACTGCCCTGTTTAAATAGCCATGGCATGTTTTGGCTTGTCATTGAATATATTAGTCTCCGGAAAATCGGAAGATATTAAAGTATATTCCGGACACTCGGACATAGGCATATATTACTTATAATTATTGTATACTCCGGACGATTAGCAATATTGTCAATTCGACTTATAATCACATATTCCGGATAATCGGGAATATTTTAAATAGTCATTGACTATATTCAACTCCGGAAAAAACGGAAGTATATTAAAGTATATTCCGGACATCGGAAATATTAAAGTATATTCCGGACATCGGAAATATTTGAAAAAGACCGCCGCCCTGTGTAAATAACAATGGCAATTTTGGCTGGTCATTGAATATGTAAGACTCCGGAAAATCGGAAGATATTAAAGTATATTCCGGACACTCGGAAATATGAAATTATATTCCGGACATCGGAAATATTGAAAAAGGACCGCTGCCCTGTTTAATAACCATGGCATTTTTTGGCTGGTCATTGAATATTTTAGACTCCGGAAAATCGGAAGATATTAAAGCATATTCCGGATATCGGAAATATTAAATTATATTCCGGACATCGGAAATATTGAAAAAGGACCGCCGCCCTGTTTAAATAACCAGCTGGTCATTGAATATATTAGTCTCCGGAAAATCGGAAGATATTAAAGTATATTCCGGACACTCGGACATAGGCATATATTACTTATAATTATTGTATACTCCGGACGATTAGCAATATTGTCAATTCGACTTATAATCACATATTCCGGATAATCGGGAATATTTTAAATAGTCATTGACTATATTCAACTCCGGAAAAAACGGAAGTATATTAAAGTATATTCCGGACATCGGAAATATTAAAGTATATTCCGGACATCGGAAATATTTGAAAAAGACCGCCGCCCTGTGTAAATAACAATGGCAATTTTGGCTGGTCATTGAATATGTAAGACTCCGGAAAATCGGAAGATATTAAAGTATATTCCGGACACTCGGAAATATGAAATTATATTCCGGACATCGGAAATATTGAAAAAGGACCGCTGCCCTGTTTAATAACCATGTCATTTTTTGGCTGGTCATTGAATATTTTAGACTCCGGAAAATCGGAAGATATTAAAGCATATTCCGGATATCGGAAATATTAAATTATATTCCGGACATCGGAAATATTGAAAAAGGACCGCCGCCCTGTTTAAATAACCAGCTGGTCATTGAATATATTAGTCTCCGGAAAATCGGAAGATATTAAAGTATATTCCGGACACTCGGACATAGGCATATATTACTTATAATTATTGTATATTCCGGACGATTAGCAATATTGTCAATTCGACTTATAATCACATATTCCGGATAATCGGAAATATTTTAAATAGTCATTGACTATATTCAACTCCGGAAAAACGGAAGTATATTAAAGTATATTCCGGACATCTGAAATATTAAAGTATATTCCGGACATCGGAAATATTTGAAAAGGACCGCCGCCCTGTTTAAATAACAATGGCAAATTTGGCTGGTCATTGAATATGTAAGACTCCGTAAAATCGGAAGATATTAAAGTATATTCCGGACACTCGGAAATATTAAAGTATATTCCGGACACTCGGAAATATTAAAGTATATTCCGGACATCGGAAATATTGGAAAAGGACCGCCGCTCTGTATAAATAACAATGGCATGTTTGGCTGGTCATTGAATATATTAAGACTCCGGAAAATCGGAAGATATTAATGGATATTCCGGACACTCGGAAATATTGAATTATATTCCGGACAACCAGAAATATTTATATAGGCTGGTTATTGAATATATCAGACTCCGGCAAATCGAAGGATATTACCAATGCAATTATAAATGCTATAATTTGAATTATACTCCGGATATCGGAAGCATTTGGTGCTTGGGTTACATTAATAATTATGGCTAAATTTGTATTAGATCTACTTTGTGGTATATTTAAAGACCCAACTGCCGTATAAAAGCCACTAGATGGAGCTGGGGCAGGTTTTTCATTTAAATGTATACACAGTTAAATCAAAATATGAAGCGAATTTGTTATGAACTGGAAAATGTACACAAATACACGTGGTAGTGTTTGCCGCAGACGACACACATTATGGCATGGATGATTGGCAGTAGTTTTGTGTGTAAACCTCCACGGTAATACTCTGAGATGGGATGTCTAAATCTGTGACTATTCATGTGTTCCATATAACAATTCATCTTTATCATTTTCACATCAGAATCAGAAACACACCAAAATCAGTAGCATCACAATGCACTTCTATACACCACCTATGAACATTGAATATTCCCTCCTTAGGCTCAGAGATGTATATTTTCCTTAATCTTAACTAGGCCTATATAAGACGTAATTCCTTATCTTATTATCTCCATCATGTTCAGCCATTCCTAACAATAATATGTACATTTACGCTTCATTTTTGAAAATGCATACCTACCACAATGTAATCCTAACATAAATGTCCAAATTATACCAATATTGTGTACTCAGTACTGCTGTAAATAAAGCCTGTTTCTCCAGACCAACTATAATTGGCAATTAATTTTCATTCAGAAAGACTGATAACTTGTGAAATATTTGCTGGCGGTTAAGTCATCACATTACATTTGTGTAAAAGTTCACAGCAATTCTGTTTTATTTTATACACAGTGCAGTGGATAGTATTTAGATGACAATATAATAAAAAGTGTACATGTTAAAACATGAATAATACTGGGAAGTAAATTGACACAGTTCCAATAAAATAAAGAGAAATTATGTAGTTTGGAGTCGTTGGATTATAAAACGTGACTCCTTGCTGACAACAGTTGTCTGTCATCTGTTTGTTTACATGAGTCATTCACTACAACTGACAGACTACGCCGATCAAATATGCGTGTGATACGTCACCATTGATATTTTGATAGACAATGATTATATATATCCTTAGATCTTCATACGTACATATATACCCATGATATATCGTAGATCTATTAATTTTAGGCACCCATATATCGATCTTGTTTGGAGAACATTTGATGTCATATCATTCTCTTGCGATATTTCGATCGTGTGTCTGGCGCCATTTTGTTTCCTTTGTTCTCCACCCTCGCCAATATTTTAAATCTTAAAACATCATATTTAATGGTGTAGTACCACTCAATTTGAGTTCAGTAGCTTGTAAAGCCGGTATTAATTAAGTTAAAAAACTTAAATTTATAATGAAATATTGTTTCTGTAACTAAGAAATTGTTAATTTTGTATCGTGAAACAATTTGCAATAAACTTACCTGATGTTTCCAAATCCATGTTATGAAGGGAGCTTACTCTAGTGAAGTTTTAACACTGTATATACAGCAGTAATTTCCCCTTTTATGAAAACTCGGGTTACTCGTCATTTTTATGTCTTCATAACTCCATTTATATATCATTTTAAATACATACTTTTCATTGGCTAAAAGGCAGTAACGTGTAAGTCATTAGTATGAACTATTGACAATGGAATGTTTCCTATCCGGTTCAATCTGGGTTTGCGGTCAATAGTCCTTATTTGCAGGTCAGTAGTCTGAGAAAGACGTTACGCTTTCCCATGACGTGACGTCATGCATGTAAACAAGTAAGCAAAAAGCAAGCTAATTGAGTTTATACGATTCAATATAAAAACATCTACTTCTGTTTCTGCCTCGGTCAATAGTTCACTACTTCTGGTCAATAGTCATGCAGTCGAGGTCAATAGTTCACTGCTGAGGGTTAATTGTCATTCCCTTGGATGAATAGTTTTAACCATTGACCTCAACAGAAGTAGATAGTTGTATAATATTGTCTAACCTTTTGCTACACCACCAGTTTAGGCACAGATCAATATGTACATTATGTTCCGGTTGATCAGGGTTTACACTGTTCACCACTCAGTAAGAATTTGTTCCATAACACTTTATATGTAAACTATTACCAAAAAAAGAGTATGACAATGGACCTTTGGAATTCAAGTTTTGGAAATTTGGCGGCGAAAGAGTTAATGTCTCTTCTCGTTTGACAGACTTGTAACGAATACGTTTAGAAAGCAATACATATACAATGTTAACATGCATCATTCCACCAATTAAAGCCGTATATGTCCCCAAATGAACATAAAAGTACACGTTATGTTACATATATACGTGTTTAATTACAGGAATAAAACGGCGTATGGAGACAAAATCCCGAGTGTATTAAAGTAGTGTGTTGTTAAGCAGTTTATGCATCAGTATACTTTATTCGAATCAAATACAAATCGAATAAGTCCAAAGGACTTTATGTCCACTGTGCTATACACAAGCATACTTTCAATAACAAGTACGGTATGCATTTTTCGAATCACTGACAAATTGAATAAAGTCCGACTATAGCAGTGTTTGTTATTCACTAGCATACTTTCTATAAAAAGTACAATATGTATTTTTCGAATCACTCACAAACTGAATAAAATCCGACGGACTGTATGGTAACTGTGTTTGTGATACTCTAGCAAACTTTCAATAAAACGCAGGTTTAATCCTTATAATTCATCAACATTGATAAAACAACGCCATTTTAGGAATGAAAACCCCATTTAAAATTAGATAATAACCTAATAAATGTGCGTATGATAATAACAGGAAAAACTGAAAGTAATTTAATGTTTTGCAAAACTAATATGTATTGCCGATTATTCTAGAAAAAAATATTTTGATCAAAATCTATTACATATCAAAGACACGAAAAATATTATGAACTAACTATATTAGGCCTATTTCTGTAATACAGCTTTCACACTCGTGACTTACCTTTGAAGCTGGTGTGCTTTCTGTGCAGTTAAAACGGGTTCTGTGGACCTTCCATCAGTCAACACGACTGCAACCTTGTTGGCATCATGCCGAGCGCCTTGGTGTGTTCCGAAAAGATTCTTGTTGGCTGTACTAAGTCCCAAATCAGTCATGGTTTCACCGTCCCTAATTGACAAATAAATCAAATGTTTTAAGTTACGCTGTTCTAGAAATTTTTTAGAAATCAGGCAGGTATTTAGGTGTTTACTTTTATTCCTATATTGTAAACTATCATCAGTCTCCAAGGTCAACATCAAAATAGTAAAGAAGCTCTTTAATTTAATTTTAATATTTGGCATTTCTGGTTCTATAGTTACTATAACTACTTGATCAGTATAACATTAACGGGCTTGAATGGGAGGTTGGAATGTTATCCCAATGTTGATTAACTTGATTAATGCAAGATGCTCGTAAAACAAATTATCTATTAGGATTATTATTACATAAATGCCTGGTACTCGATATAAACTTAATCTTAAAGAAACTAAACCACCAAATTTCAATACAAAACTGTTCTTCCAAACGCTATGCATGTGTTGCTGTCATAAAATAATGGATACGTGTACACTAAGGTGATATTTTTGCCTGGCTGCTTAATGCGTTCATATTATAGTTATATAATTCGGATTCAAAACATATGTAAGTTACATATATACCATATCGTTAACAGGCTTAGATACAGTGTACATCTTTTGTAAAATATGCCTGTTGTTAACAGGATAGCGGTTTTAATAAACTTAATAGTAAATGGCACATACATAGTATTATTTATATCGTGTAGATTATCCACATTTCTGCATGGCTTAATCTGTTCTGGTCAACCAAAATTTTGATAAGTTACGGTGTAAGCATTTCCATTCCTCTACTATAAGCACCTACAACTTTTCCACACTATACACCACTCTATCACATAACGCGATCAAAGAATAAATTGATTCAGCTTATACAAAACATTGGATGGGGAAGTGACTACCTTTCTTGCTTGTAATAATGTCATGTGGACTTGTGCCGATGTTTCTAGAGCGTTATCTTCTATCTTAGATAACATCTTTATTAGATACGGTACAACCGTTTACCGCCAGGTTGTTGGTATTCTTGTCGGTACTAACTGTCGCAGATTTGTTTTTATACTAAAAAAATACCATAATTATAAATACCGCGGGTTTTCTAGTCGTACCCTAGATTGGTTTTCTCTTGGGCTGCAACTGTTGTGGTTGTTCAGTACAATTCAAAGGTATTTATAATTATGGTATTTTTTTATATCTTTACAATAACATTTAGGTGTATCGCTTTCTAATTGCTCTGGAAGTGAACTGTATTGTTAGAGATTTCCTTTCGATCGGATGTACTTTTATTTACAATGTCTTGTCAATTTGAGCGCTGAGACTGGATAATAACTAGGTTATGTGCACATAAAATCGATTTCTGTCTTTCTGTTGTGTATTGTATTTTTCATTATATATATATATATATATATATATATATATATATTATGTAGAGTTAACATGCTCTTTGTTGGTGCTATAGTGCGGATCTACAAACCATTGTGTTTGAGTGCTGTGATTTCTATAGGACCATTTTTCCCATTTGTATTAGTTTGAGCTATGAAACAACATGTTCGCTAGACGTGGACGCCGTCATATTGTTTTTTTCTTCATGAAAGTTTATAACTTTACGTACAATAAACGCCAAGCAAATCCGCACTGCTTTTATTTAAGGGGGCACTCCACATCGTAATGTATATTTCTCAATCAAACCCATGACAAACCCTTAGCCTGAATCTTTGAGCAAAAGTAAATCTCACATCAGTGTTTCATACATTTCTTAGAAGACAATACAATTACCCATGTTTCCATACCAAATAAAAGTATCAAAAAGCATTTTATGTACAAATTTAGTCCCATTTCTTCAAGATAACCACCAGCTCTCAAAACATGCAAAACATTTTTTTAGCAATATTTCAAATTTCAATAAATAAAAAAAAAAATCTAAGCATATCAGGGTCATTTCTGCACTCAACATGCTCTGCTTATCAGGAATTGCTAATTTTTACATCCCTTCGCCGTGCCTTACCGTCTTTTAAAAAAATTATTCCATGCTCCCGTGAGTCAAAATCAGCCATTTTACCTACCTTTTGGAAGTTTTTGATTGTTTCGAATGTTTCTATTTATAGCCTCCAAAAAGTCCAAAGAATGCATATTCCAATAGATAAAAAAAACACCATCAAACATGCACTTCATAATTATTATAAATACCATACATGGACCTAAAAGACGCTTAGTTCATTTCTTTTTAATTTACACCATGGAAATTTGTGCGAAACTGAGGAGTGCCCACCTAATCAGTCAATGCACAATAACGCAAAATGTAACAGGTTTTGCTTTTATCAGAAAAGCAAAAATATCTTGGTTTGTGTATTATTTGAGAGTGTATTTCGGCAGCAAAGAACAACACGGAGTTGAGTTGACCCAAAACATTTATAAAACCCCGGGTATTTCAAGCGGGATATCAGAACGGTCTGACCTATCTTAACTATTGGATCATAGTATGGATGCATCCCTGCATTTCACTTCGGAGAACGTCCTAACTTATATTAACATTAGCTTGAATGTGTGTTTAATAGTTTCTTTTCTTTTTCAAACAGTACATCATGCAGAAACAAATAGTTGTACCCACAGTCGTAATACATCCAACCTCAGCTTCTTTTGATTAATCTCGGCCGCAAAGAATCGGCAGCACTAGTTTCGCTTACCTATAGTTTAAAATGTGTACCATGTTTTTCATCGCCATTTAAATCCAATGTTGAGAGAATAGAATAGAATTTAATAGAATATAATAGAATATAATAGAATTATTTAACCCATTATGGGTCATATGGCAAGACATGTAAATCACATGATACATAACGATAGTAAATGTAGCAACATAACCTTGTATAAAAAAGAGTATGATAATGGACCTTTGGAAACGGCCAAGCACGACACATACGAAATATTGCAGTCTCGGTTTGATTGAGACTGTTCATGAGCGATAGTGAAATATGCTATAAAGTAACTAAGCTTGATTCTGAAACACAATTAAATAAAGCTTAACTTGACCAAATAATAACAAAGCATGCTTCCTATAATGCACATGTGATGATAATAATTTTAGTATTACATATATGTTTTCATTATGTTAACATCAGTATATTTTAAAAATATCGAAATTACTATACTAAGGTTAAAAATAAAACCGTCACTGTATTTCTTATAAATAAGTACCATTATTATAATAACATATACCTGTACGGTATTTTCAGCACGTTGGCCTGTATCTGCTCGTTGGAGTGGTAGGCATTCAACGACATTTCTGCGTGTGCAGTGGTTGAAAATGTGATCACGCACAATTGTGTTGCTTCTTCACCCTCAAATGAAAACTCGTTGACTACCATATTAACAAATTCTAACTGCTTTTGAAAATTGTTTGGCCCTTCACTTCCAGATGAGTCCAATACGAAACAAATATCCGACATATCATTCTTGCAAACTGGAAAACATTGTACACAAATACATAAAATATACTGAAAGGATAACGAAAGGATATCGAAACGTATAGTCTCATAGATTTGCCTAGTTAATACACTTTATTACACAGTATGTTCCACACTTGTTTACATGAAATGCATACATTTTCTGGTTGAAAATTTGAGCCATTTCAGTACCATCTTAATGTTATGAGATTGTAACATTTCACAGTCTATGTTTATTCTCCTGGTTGAGCAAAAATCTGCTTCTGTCAATAATAAAACTTTAAAAGAGTAACAGTTGGTGTTTTAAGTGTTGCTTTAGTCTCTTTCCGAAACAAAATGCCTTGTGTGGCCCTGTAACATTAACATCGGCATATTACACATACAATACATAGCGGAAATGTCCATTATGCCTTGTGTGAACCTGTACCATTAACATCAGCATATTACACATACAATACACAGCGTTGTACCATTAACATCTGCATATTACATATACAATACATAGCGGAAATGTCCATTATGCCTTGTGTAGCCCTGTACCATTAACATGAGCATATTACACATACAATGCATAGCGGAAATGTCCATTATGTCTTGTGTGTACTTAACCATTAACATCAGCATATTACACATACAATACATAGCGGAAATGTCCATTATGCCTTGTGTAGCCCTGTACCATTAACAACAGCATATTACACATACAATACATAGCGCAAATGTCCATTATGCCTTGTGTAGCCCTGTACAATTAACATCAGCATATTATACATACAATACATAGCGTAAATGTCCAATATGTCTTGTGTGGTACTGTACCATTAACATCAGCATATTACACATACAATACATAGCGGAAAAGTACATTATGCCTTTTGTAGACCTGTACAATTAACATCAGCATATTACACATACAATACATAGCGCAAATGTCCATTATGACATGTGTAGCCCTGTACCATTAACATCAGCATACATAGCGGAAATGTGCATTATGCCTTGTGTCGCCCTGTATCATTAACATCATCATATTACACATACAATACATAGCGGAAACATTCATTATGCCTTGTGTAGACATGTACCATTAACATCAGCATATTACACATACAATACACAGCGGAAAAGTACATTATGCCTTTTGTAGACCTGTACAATTAACATCAGCATATTACACATACAATACATAGCGCAAATGTCCATTATGACTTGTGTAGCCCTGTACCATTAACATCAGCATACATAGCGGAAATGTGCATTATGCCTTGTGTCGCCCTGTATCATTAACATCATCATATTACACATACAATACATAGCGGAAACATTCATTATGCCTTGTGTAGACATGTACCATTAACATCAGCATATTACACATACAATACACAGCGGAAATGTCCATTATGCCTTGTGTAGCCCTGTACCATTAACATCAGCATATTACACATACAATACATAGCGGAAATGTCCATTATGCCTTGTGTAGCCCTGTACCATTAACATCAGCATATTACACATACAACACATAGCGGAAATGTCTATTATGCCTTGTGTAGCCCTGTGCCATTAACATCAGCATATTACACATACAATACATAGCGGAAATGTCCATTATGCCTTGTGTAGCTCTGTAGCATTAACATCAGCATATTACACATACAAAACATAACGGAAATGTCTATTATGCCTTGTGTAGCCCTCTACCATTAACATCAGCATATTACACATACAATACATAGCGGAAATGTCCATTATGCCTTGTGTAGCCCTCTACCATTAGCATCAGCATATTACACATACAATACATAGCGGAAATGTCCATGATGCCTTGTGTAACCCTGTACCATTAACTTCAGCATATTTTACATACAATACATAGCGGAAATAGCGGAAATGTCCATTATGCCTTGTGTAGCCCTGTACCATTAACATCAAAATATAACACATACAATACATAGCGGAAATGTTCATTATGCATTGTGTAGCCCTGTACTATTAACAACAGCATATTACACAAACAGTACATAGCGTAAATGTCCATTATGACTTGTGTAGCCCTCTACCATTAACATCAGCATATTACACATACAATACATAGCGGAAATATCCATTATGCCTTGTGTAGCTCTGTACCATTAACATCAGCATATTACACATACAATACATAGCGGATATGTCCATTATGACTTTTGTAGCCTTGTACCATTAACATCAGCATATTACACATACAATACATAGCGGAAATGTCCATTATGCATTGTGTAGCCCAGTAACATTAACATCAGCATATTACTCATACAATACACAGTGGAAATGTCCATTATGCCTTGTGTAGCCCTGTACCATTAACATCAGCATATTACACATACAACACATAGCGGAAATGTCCATTATGCCTTCTGTAGCCCTGTACCATTAACATCAGCTTATTACACATACAATACATAGCGGAACTGTCCATTATGCCTTGTGTAGCCCTGTACCATTAAAATCAACATATTACACATACATTACATAGCGCTGTACCATTAAAATCAGCATATAACACATACAATACATAGCGGAAATGTCAATTATGCCTTGTGTAGCACTGTACCATTAACATCAGCATATTACACATACAATACATAGCGGAAATATCCATTATGCCTTGTGTAGCCCTTAACCATTAACATCAGCATATTACACATACAATGCATAGCGGAAATGTTCATTATGCATTGTGTCGCCCTGTACCATTAACATCAGCATATTACACATACAATGCAAGGCGGAAATATCCATGATGCCTTGTGTAGCCCTTTACCCTTTACCATTAACATCAACATATGACACATACAATGCATAGCGGCAATGTCCATTATACCTTGTGTAGCCCTGTACCCTTTACCATTAACATCAACATATGACACATACAATGCATAGCGGAAATGTCCATTATGCCTTGTGTAGCCCTGTACCATAAACATCAGCATATGACACATACAATGCATAGCGGAAAGGTCCATGATGCCTTGTGTAGCCCTTTACCATTAACATCGGCATATAACACATACAATACATAGCGGAAATGTCCATTATGCATTATGTAGCCCTGTACCATTAACATCAGCATATTACACATACAATACATAGCGGAAAAGTCCATTATGACTTTTGTAGCCCTTTACCATTAACATCAGCATATTACACATACAATACATAGCGGATATGTCCATTATGACTTTTGTAGCCCTGTACCATTAACATCAGCATATTACACATACAATACATAGCGGAAATGTCCATTATGCATTGTGTAGCCCTGTACCATTAACATCAGATTATTACACATACAAAACATAGCGGAAATGTCCATGATGCCTTGTGTAGCCCTGTACCATTAACATCAGCATATTACACATACAATACAAAGCGGAAATGTCCATTATGCCTTGTGCAGCCCTGTACTATAAACATCAGCATCCATAGAGGAAATGTCCATTATGCATTGAGTCGCCCTGTACCATTAACATCAGCATATTACACATACAATGCATGGAGGAAATGTCCATAATGCATTGTGTAGCCCTTTACCCTTTACCATTAACATCAACATATGACACATACAATGCATAGCGGAAATGTCCATTATGCCATGTGTAGCCCTGTACCATTAACATCAGCATATGACACATTCAATGCATAGCGGAAAGGTCCGTGATGCCTTGTGTAGCCCGTTACCATTAACATCGGCATATAACACATACAATACATAGCGGAAATGTCCATTATGCATTAAGTAGCTCTGTACCATTAACCTCAGGATATTACACATACAATACATAGCGGAAATGTCCATTATGACTTTTGTAGCCCTGTACCATTAACATCAGCATATTACACATACAATACATAGCGGATATGTCCATTATGACTTTTGTAGCCCTGTACCATTGACATCAGAATATTACACATACAATACATAGCGGAAATGTCCATTATGCCTTCTGTAGCCCTGAACCATTAACATCAGCATATTACAGATATAATACATAGAGGAAATGTCCATTATGACTTTTGTAGCCCTGTACAATTAACATCAGCATATTACACATACAATACATAGCGGAAATGTCCATTATGACTTTTGTAGCCCTGTACCATTAACATCAGCATATTATACATACAATACATAGCGGAAATGTCCGTTATGACGTTTGTAGCCCTGTACCATTAACATCAGCATATTACACATACAACACATAGCGGAAATGTCCATTATGACTTGTGTAGCCCTGTACCATTAACATCAGCATATTACTCATACAATACATAGCGTAAATGTCCATTATGCCTTGTGTAGTCCTGTACCATTAACATCAGCATATAACACATACAATATATAGCGGAAATGTCCATTATGCCTTGTGTAGCCCTGTACTATTAACATCAGCATATTACACACTCAATACATAGAGGAAATGTCCATTTTGCCTTGTGTAACCTGTACCATTAACATCAGCATATTACACATACAAACATAACGGAAATGTCCATTATGCATTGTTTAGCCATGTACCATTAACATCAGCATATTACACATACAAAACATAGCGGAAATGTCCATGATGCCTTGTGTAGCCCAGTACCACTAACATCAGCATATTACACATGCAATACCTAGCCGAAATGTCCATTATGACTTGTGTAGACATGTACCATTAACATCAGCATATTACACATAAAATAAATAGCGGAAATGTCCATTATGTCTTGTGTAGCCCTGTACCATTAACATCAGCATATTACACATACAATACGTAGCGGAAATGTCCATTATGCCTTGTGTAGCCCTGTACCATTAACATCAGCGTATTACACATACAAAACATAACGGAAATGTCCATTATGCCTTGTGTAGCCCTGTACTATTAACATCAGCATATTACACATACAGTACATAGCGGAAATGTCCATTATGACTTGTGTAGCCCTCTACCATTAACATCAGCATATTACACATACAATACATAGCGGAAATGTCCATCATGCCTTGTGTAGCCTTGTACTATTAACATCAGCATATTACACATACAGTACGTAGCGGAAATGTCCATTATGATTTGTGTAGCCCTCTACCATTAACATCAGCATATTACACATACAATACATAGCGGAAATATCCATTATGCCTTGCGTAGCCCTGTACAATTAACATCAGCATATTACACATACAATGCATAGCGGAAATGTCCATTATGTATTGTGTAGCCCTGTACAATTAACACCAGCATATTACACATACAACACATATGGATATGTCCATTATGACTTGTGTAGCCCTGTGCCATTAACATCAGCATATTACACATACAATACATAGCGGAAATGTCCATTATGCCTTGTGTAGCGCTGTACCATTAACATCAGCATATTACACATACAAAACATAACGGAAATGTCTATTATGCATTGATTAGCCCTCTACCATTAACATCAGCATATAACACATACAATACATAGCGGAAATGTTCATGATGCCTTTTGTAACCCTGTACCATTAACTTCAGCATTTTTTACATACAACACATAGCGGAAATAGCGGAATTGTCCATTATGCATTGTGTAGCCCTCTACCATTAACATCAGCATATTACACATACAATACATAGCAGAAATATTCATTATGCATTGTGTAGCCCTTTACCATTAACATCAGCATATTACACATGCAATACACAGCGGAAATGTCCATTATGCATTGTGTAGCCCTGTACCATTAACATCAGCATATTACGCATACAAGACATACCGGAAATGTCCATTATGCCTTGTGTAGGCCTGTACCATTAACATCACCATATGGCACATACAATGCATAACGGAAAGGTCCATGATGCCTTGTGTAGCCCTTTACCATTAACATCAGCATATTACACATACAATAAATAGCGGAAATGTCAATTATGCACTGTGTAGCCCTGTACTATTAACATCAGCATATTACACATACAATACATATAGCGGATATGTCCATTATGACTTTTGTAGCCCTGTACCATTGACATCAGCATATTACACATACAATACATAGCGGAAATGTCCATTATGCCTTGTGTAGTCCTGTACCATTAACATCAGCAGATTACACATACAATACATAGCGGAAATTTCCATTATGCCTTGTGTGGCCCTGTACCATTAATATCAGCGTATTACACATACAGAACATAGCGGAAATGTCCATTATGCCTTGTGTAGCCCTGTACTAGTAACATCAGCATATTACACATACAGTACAAAGCGGAAATGTAAATTATGACTTGTGTAGCCCTTTACCATTAACATCAGCATATAACACATACAATACATAGCGGAAATGTCCATTATGACTTGTGTAGACCTGTACCATTAACATCAGCATATTACACATACAGTACATAGCGGAAATGTCCATTATGCCTTGTGTAGCCCTGTACCATTAACATCAGCATATTACACATACAATACATAGCGGAAATGTCCATTATGCCTTGTGTAGCCTTGTACCTTTAACATCAGCATATTACACTTACAATACATAGCGGAAATGTCAATTATACCTTGTGTAGCCCTGCACCATTAACATCAGCATATTACATCTACAATACAAAGCGGAAATGTCCATTATGCCTTGTGTAACCCTGTACCATTATCATCAGCATATTTTACATACAATAGATAGCGGAAATAGCGGAAATGTCCATTATGCCAAGTGTAGCCCTGTACCATTAACATCAGCATATTACACATACAATACATAGCGGAAATGTTCATTATGTATTGTGTCGCCCTGTACCATTAACATCAGCATATTACACATACAATACACAGCGGAAATGTCCATTATGCATTGTGTAGCCCTGTACCATTAACATCAGCATATTACACATACAAGACATAGCGGAAATGTCCATTATGCCTTGTGTAGTCCTGTACCATTAACATCAGCATGTTACACATACAATACATAGCCGAAATGTCCATTATGCCTTGTCTAGTCCTGTACCATTTACATCAGCATATTACACATACAATACATAGCGGAAATGTCCATTATGCCTTGTGTAGCCCTGTACCGATAACATCAGCATATTACACATACAATACATAGCGGAAATGTCCATTATGCCTTGTGTAGCCCTGTACCAGTAACATCAGCATTACACATACAAAACATAGCGGAAATGTCCATTATGCCTTGTGTAGCCCTGTACTAGTAACATCAGCATATTACACATACAGTACATAGCGTAAATGTACATTATGACTTGTGTAGC
>JAWPHD010022983.1:0-23397 GCA_037043455.1 Cyrtodaria siliqua | reverse complement strand
ATACCTTTATAAATAATAACCATTTGGACACTCAGATCGCAGAAAGAGCAACGTTATCTCTTTTTTTTCTATTTACCCGTAAACGAATTACGTCCCTTGGACATATAATGTCAACGAGTATCATTTTGCGTGCCATAGACTGCCAGTGGCATTTCTGACGTGGTCATCTCTGTTGAAAGTACGTATACAAATGAAAAACTTACGGTGAAACTCATTGTTGCCGTGTCATGGCTTGTACATGCAACTTCTGGGCTCACTTGGTAAGAGATTAACGTTGTGTCTTGATACAGGTTTGCTGCAATAATCATAACAAGTATCATAGTAACAACCATTACAACACGCCAGATAATAATGTACATATTCTATACGTAATATCTTTATAAATAATAACCATTTGGACACTCAGATCGCAGAAAGAGCAACGTTATCTCTATTTTTTCTATTTACCCGTAAACGAATTACGTCCCTTGGACATAAAATGTCAACGAGTATCATTTTGCGTGCCATAGACTGCCAGTGGCATTTCTGACGTGGTCATCTCTGTTGAAAGTACGTATAAAAATGAAAAACGTACGATGAAACTCATTGCTTCCGTGTCATGGCTTGTACATGCAACTTCTGGGCTCACTTGATAAGAGATTAACGTTGTGTCTTGATACAGGTTTGCTGCAATAATCATAACAAGTATCATAGTAACAACCATTACAACACGCCAGATAATAATGTACATATTCTATACGTAATACCTTTATAAATAATAACCATTTGGACAATCAGATCGCAGAAAGAGCAACGTTATCTCTATTTTTTCTATTTACCCGTAAACGAATTACGTCCCTTGGACATAAAATGTCAACGAGTATCATTTTGCGTGCCATAGACTGCCAGTGGCATTTCTGACGTGGTCATCTCTGTTGAAAGTACGTATACAAATGAAAAACTTACGGTGAAACTCATTGTTGCCGTGTCATGGCTTGTACATGCAACTTCTGGGCTCACTTGGTAAGAGATTAACGTTGTGTCTTGATACAGGTTTGCTGCAATAATCATAACAAGTATCATAGTAACAACCATTACAACACGCCAGATAATAATGTACATATTCTATACGTAATACCTTTATAAATAATAACCATTTGGACACTCAGATCGCAGAAAGAGCAACGTTATCTCTATTTTTTCTATTTACCCGTAAACGAATTACGTCCCTTGGACATATAATGTCAACGAGTATCATTTTGCGTGCCATAGACTGCCAGTGGCATTTCTGACGTGGTCATCTCTGTTGAAAGTACGTATACAAATGAAAAACTTACGGTGAATCTCATTGTTGCCGTGTCATGGCTTGTACATGCAACTTCTGGTCTCACTTGGTAAGATATTAACGTTGTGTCTTGATACAGGTTTGCTGCAATAATCATAATTAGTATCATAGTAACAACCATTACAACACGCCAGATAATAATGTACATATTCTATACGTAATACCTTTATAAATAATAACGATTTGGACACTCAGATCGCAGAAAGAGCAACGTTATCTCTATTTTTTCTATTTACCCGTAAACGAATTACGTCCCTTGGACATAAAATGTCAACGAGTATCATTTTGCGTGCCATAGACTGCCAGTGGCATTTCTGACGTGGTCATCTCTGTTGAAAGTACGTATACAAATGAAAAACTTACGGTGAAACTCATTGTTGACGTGTCATGGCTTGTACATGCAACTTCTGGGCTCACTTGGTAAGAGATTAACGTTGTGTCTTGATACAGGTTTGCTGCAATAATCATAACAAGTATCATAGTAACAACCATTACAACACGCCAGATAATAATGTACATATTCTATACGTAATACCTTTATAAATAATAACCATTTGGACACTCAGATCGCAGAAAGAGCAACGTTATCTCTATTTTTTCTATTTACCCGTAAACGAATTACGTCCCTTGGACATAAAATGTCAACGAGTATCATTTTGCGTGCCATAGACTGCCAGTGGCATTTCTGACGTGGTCATCTCTGTTGAAAGTACGTATACAAATGAAAAACTTACGGTGAAACTCATTGTTGACGTGTCATGGCTTGTACATGCAACTTCTGGGCTCACTTGGTAAGAGATTAACGTTGTGTCTTGATACAGGTTTGCTGCAATAATCATAACAAGTATCATAGTAACAACCATTACAACACGCCAGATAATAATGTACATATTCTATACGTAATACCTTTATAAATAATAACCATTTGGACACTCAGATCGCAGAAAGAGCAACGTTATCTCTATTTTTTCTATTTACCCGTAAACGAATTACGTCCCTTGGACATATAATGTCAACGAGTATCATTTTGCGTGCCATAGACTGCCAGTGGCATTTCTGACGTGGTCATCTCTGTTGAAAGTACGTATACAAATGAAAAACTTACGGTGAAACTCATTGTTGCCGTGTCATGGCTTGTACATGCAACTTCTGGGCTCACTTGGTAAGAGATTAACGTTGTGTCTTATACAGGTTTGCTGCAATAATCATAACAAGTATCATAGTAACAACCATTACAACACGCCAGATAATAATGTACATATTCTATACGTAATACCTTTATAAATAATAACCATTTGGTCACTCAGATCGCAGAAAGAGCAACGTTATCTCTATTTTTTCTATTTACCCGTAAACGAATTACGTCCCTTGGACATAAAATGTCAACGAGTATCATTTTGCGTGCCATAGACTGCCAGTGGCATTTCTGACGTGGTCATCTCTGTTGAAAGTACGTATACAAATGAAAAACTTACGATGAAACTCATTGTTTCCGTGTCATGGCTTGTACATGCAACTTCTGGGCTCACTTGATAAGAGATTAACGTTGTGTCTTGATACAGGTTTGCTGCAATAATCATAACAAGTATCATAGTAACAACCATTACAACACGCCAGATAATAATGTACATATTCTATACGTAATACCTTTATAAATAATAACCATTTGGACACTCAGATCGCAGAAAGAGCAACGTTATCTCTATTTTTTCTATTTACCCGTAAACGAATTACGTCCCTTGGACATAAAATGTCAACGAGTATCATTTTGCGTGCCATAGACTGCCAGTGGCATTTCTGACGTGGTCATCTCTGTTAAAAGTACGTATACAAATGAAAAACTTACGGTGAAACTCATTGTTGCCGTGTCATGGCTTGTACATGCAACTTCTGGGCTCACTTGGTAAGAGATTAACGTTGTGTCTTGATACAGGTTTGCTGCAATAATCATAACAAGTATCATAGTAACAACCATTACAACACGCCAGATAATAATGTACATATTCTATACGTAATACCTTTATAAATAATAACCATTTGGACACTCAGATCGCAGAAAGAGCAACGTTATCTCTATTTTTTCTATTTACCCGTAAACGAATTACGTCCCTTGGACATATAATGTCAACGAGTATCATTTTGCGTGCCATAGACTGCCAGTGGCATTTCTGACGTGGTCATCTCTGTTGAAAGTACGTATACAAATGAAAAACTTACGGTGAATCTCATTGTTGCCGTGTCATGGCTTGTACATGCAACTTCTGGGCTCACTTGGTAAGAGATTAACGTTGTGTCTTGATACAGGTTTGCTGCAATAATCATAATTAGTATCATAGTAACAACCATTACAACACGCCAGATAATAATGTACATATTCTATACGTAATACCTTTATAAATAATAACGATTTGGACACTCAGATCGCAGAAAGAGCAACGTTATCTCTATTTTTTCTATTTACCCGTAAACGAATTACGTCCCTTGGACATAAAATGTCAACGAGTATCATTTTGCGTGCCATAGACTGCCAGTGGCATTTCTGACGTGGTCATCTCTGTTGAAAGTACGTATACAAATGAAAAACTTACGGTGAAACTCATTGTTGACGTGTCATGGCTTGTACATGCAACTTCTGGGCTCACTTGGTAAGAGATTAACGTTGTGTCTTGATACAGGTTTGCTGCAATAATCATAACAAGTATCATAGTAACAACCATTACAACACGCCAGATAATAATGTACATATTCTATACGTAATACCTTTATAAATAATAACCATTTGGACACTCAGATCGCAGAAAGAGCAACGTTATCTCTATTTTTTCTATTTACCCGTAAACGAATTACGTCCCTTGGACATAAAATGTCAACGAGTATCATTTTGCGTGCCATAGACTGCCAGTGGCATTTCTGACGTGGTCATCTCTGTTGAAAGTACGTATACAAATGAAAAACTTACGGTGAAACTCATTGTTGACGTGTCATGGCTTGTACATGCAACTTCTGGGCTCACTTGGTAAGAGATTAACGTTGTGTCTTGATACAGGTTTGCTGCAATAATCATAACAAGTATCATAGTAACAACCATTACAACACGCCAGATAATAATGTACATATTCTATACGTAATACCTTTATAAATAATAACCATTTGGACACTCAGATCGCAGAAAGAGCAACGTTATCTCTATTTTTTCTATTTACCCGTAAACGAATTACGTCCCTTGGACATATAATGTCAACGAGTATCATTTTGCGTGCCATAGACTGCCAGTGGCATTTCTGACGTGGTCATCTCTGTTGAAAGTACGTATACAAATGAAAAACTTACGGTGAAACTCATTGTTGCCGTGTCATGGCTTGTACATGCAACTTCTGGGCTCACTTGGTAAGAGATTAACGTTGTGTCTTATACAGGTTTGCTGCAATAATCATAACAAGTATCATAGTAACAACCATTACAACACGCCAGATAATAATGTACATATTCTATACGTAATACCTTTATAAATAATAACCATTTGGTCACTCAGATCGCAGAAAGAGCAACGTTATCTCTATTTTTTCTATTTACCCGTAAACGAATTACGTCCCTTGGACATAAAATGTCAACGAGTATCATTTTGCGTGCCATAGACTGCCAGTGGCATTTCTGACGTGGTCATCTCTGTTGAAAGTACGTATACAAATGAAAAACTTACGATGAAACTCATTGTTTCCGTGTCATGGCTTGTACATGCAACTTCTGGGCTCACTTGATAAGAGATTAACGTTGTGTCTTGATACAGGTTTGCTGCAATAATCATAACAAGTATCATAGTAACAACCATTACAACACGCCAGATAATAATGTACATATTCTATACGTAATACCTTTATAAATAATAACCATTTGGACACTCAGATCGCAGAAAGAGCAACGTTATCTCTATTTTTTCTATTTACCCGTAAACGAATTACGTCCCTTGGACATAAAATGTCAACGAGTATCATTTTGCGTGCCATAGACTGCCAGTGGCATTTCTGACGTGGTCATCTCTGTTGAAAGTACGTATACAAATGAAAAACTTACGGTGAAACTCATTGTTGCCGTGTCATGGCTTGTACATGCAACTTCTGGGCTCACTTGGTAAGAGATTAACGTTGTGTCTTGATACAGGTTTGCTGCAATAATCATAACAAGTATCATAGTAACAACCATTACAACACGCCAGATAATAATGTACATATTCTATACGTAATACCTTTATAAATAATAACCATTTGGACACTCAGATCGCAGAAAGAGCAACGTTATCTCTATTTTTTCTATTTACCCGTAAACGAATTACGTCCCTTGGACATATAATGTCAACGAGTATCATTTTGCGTGCCATAGACTGCCAGTGGCATTTCTGACGTGGTCATCTCTGTTGAAAGTACGTATACAAATGAAAAACTTACGGTGAAACTCATTGTTGCCGTGTCATGGCTTGTACATGCAACTTCTGGGCTCACTTGGTAAGAGATTAACGTTGTGTCTTGATACAGGTTTGCTGCAATAATCATAACAAGTATCATAGTAACAACCATTACAACACGCCAGATAATAATGTACATATTCTATACGTAATACCTTTATAAATAATAACCATTTGGACACTCAGATCGCAGAAAGAGCAACGTTATCTCTATTTTTTCTATTTACCCATAAATGAATTACGTCCCTTGGACATAAAATGTCAACGAGTATCATTTTGCGTGTCATAGACTGCCAGTGGCATTTCTGACGTGGTCATCTCTGTTGAAAGTACGTATACAAATGAAAAACTTACGGTGAAACTCATTGTTGCCGTGTCATGGCTTGTACATGCAACTTCTGGGCTCACTTGGTAAGAGATTAACGTTGTGTCTTGATACAGGTTTGCTGCAATAATCATAACAAGTATCATAGTAACAACCATTACAACACGCCAGATAATAATGTACATATTCTATACGTAATACCTTTATAAATAATAACCATTTGGACACTCAGATCGCAGAAAGAGCAACGTTATCTCTATTTTTTCTATTTACCCGTAAACGAATTTCGTCCCTTGGACATAAAATGTCAACGAGTATCATTTTGCGTGCCATAGACTGCCTGTGGCATTTCTGACGTGGTCATCTCTGTTGAAAGTACGTATACAATTGAAAAACTTACGGTGAAACTCATTGTTGCCGTGTCATGGCTTGTACATGCAACTTCTGGGCTCACTTGGTAAGAGATTAACGTTGTGTCTTGATACAGGTTTGCTGCAATAATCATAACAAGTATCATAGTAACAACCATTACAACACGCCAGATAATAATGTACATATTCTATACGTAATACCTTTATAAATAATAACCATTTGGACACTCAGATCGCAGAAAGAGCAACGTTATCTCTATTTTTTCTATTTACCCATAAATGAATTACGTCCCTTGGACATAAAATGTCAACGAGTATCATTTTGCGTGTCATAGACTGCCAGTGGCATTTCTGACGTGGTCATCTCTGTTGAAAGTACGTATACAAATGAAAAACTTACGGTGAAACTCATTGTTGCCGTGTCATGGCTTGTACATGCAACTTCTGGGCTCACTTGGTAAGAGATTAACGTTGTGTCTTGATACAGGTTTGCTGCAATAATCATAACAAGTATCATAGTAACAACCATTACAACACGCCAGATAATAATGTACATATTCTATACGTAATACCTTTATAAATAATAACCATTTGGACACTCAGATCGCAGAAAGAGCAACGTTATCTCTATTTTTTCTATTTACCCGTAAACGAATTTCGTCCCTTGGACATAAAATGTCAACGAGTATCATTTTGCGTGCCATAGACTGCCTGTGGCATTTCTGACGTGGTCATCTCTGTTGAAAGTACGTATACAATTGAAAAACTTACGGTGAAACTCATTGTTGCCGTGTCATGGCTTGTACATGCAACTTCTGGGCTCACTTGGTAAGAGATTAACGTTGTGTCTTGATACAGGTTTGCTGCAATAATCATAACAAGTATCATAGTAACAACCATTACAACACGCCAGATAATAATGTACATATTCTATACGTAATACCTTTATAAATAATAACCATTTGGACACTCAGATCGCAGAAAGAGCAACGTTATCTCTATTTTTTCTATTTACCCGTAAACGAATTACGTCCCTTGGATATATAATGTCAACGAGTATCATTTTGCGTGCCATAGACTGCCAGTGGCATTTCTGACGTGGTCATCTCTGTTGAAAGTACGTATACAAATGAAAAACTTACGGTGAAACTCATTGTTGCCGTGTCATGGCTTGTACATGCAACTTCTTGGCTCACTTGGTAAGAGATTAACGTTGTGTCTTGATACAGGTTTGCTGCAATAATCATAACAAGTATCATAGTAACAACCATTACAACACGCCAGATAATAATGTACATATTCTATACGTAATACCTTTATAAATAATAACCATTTGGACACTCAGATCGCAGAAAGAGCAACGTTATCTCTATTTTTTCTATTTACCCATAAATGAATTACGTCCCTTGGACATAAAATGTCAACGAGTATCATTTTGCGTGCCATAGACTGCCAGTGGCATTTCTGACGTGGTCATCTCTGTTGAAAGTACGTATACAAATGAAAAACTTACGGTGAAACTCATTGTTGCCGTGTCATGGCTTGTACATGCAACTTCTGGGCTCACTTGGTAAGAGATTAACGTTGTGTCTTGATACAGGTTTGCTGCAATAATCATAACAAGTATCATAGTAACAACCATTACAACACGCCAGATAATAATGTACATATTCTATACGTAATACCTTTATAAATAATAACCATTTGGACACTCAGATCGCAGAAAGAACAACGTTATCTCTATTTTTACTATTTACCCGTAAACGAATTACGTCCCTTGGACATAAAATGTCAACGAGTATCATTTTGCGTGCCATAGACTGCCAGTGGCATTTCTGACGTGGTCATCTCTGTTGAAAGTACGTATACAAATGAAAAACTTACGGTGAACTCATTGTTGCCGTGTCATGGCTTGTACATGCAACTTCTGGGCTCACTTGGTAAGAGATTAACGTTGTGTCTTGATACAGGTTTGCTGCAATAATCATAACAAGTATCATAGTAACAACCATTACAACACGCCAGATAATAATGTACATATTCTATACGTAATACCTTTATAAATAATAACCATTTGGACACTCAGATCGCAGAAAGAGCAACGTTATCTCTATTTTTTCTATTTACCCGTAAACGAATTACGTCCCTTGGACATATAATGTCAACGAGTATCATTTTGCGTGCCATAGACTGCCAGTGGCATTTCTGACGTGGTCATCTCTGTTGAAAGTACGTATACAAATGAAAAACTTACGGTGAAACTCATTGTTGCCGTGTCATGGCTTGTACATGCAACTTCTGGGCTCACTTGGTAAGAGATTAACGTTGTGTCTTGATACAGGTTTGCTGCAATAATCATAACAAGTATCATAGTAACAACCATTACAACACGCCAGATAATAATGTACATATTCTATACGTAATACCTTTATAAATAATAACCATTTGGACACTCAGATCGCAGAAAGAGCAACGTTATCTCTATTTTTTCTATTTACCCATCAATGAATTACGTCCCTTGGACATAAAATGTCAACGAGTATCATTTTGCGTGCCATAGACTGCCAATGGCATTTCTGACGTGGTCATCTCTGTTGAAAGTACGTATACAAATGAAAAACTTACGGTGAAACTCATTGTTGCCGTGTCATGGCTTGTACATGCAACTTCTGGGCTCACTTGGTAAGAGATTAACGTTGTGTCTTGATACAGGTTTGCTGCAATAATCATAACAAGTATCATAGTAACAACCATTACAACACGCCAGATAATAATGTACATATTCTATACGTAATACCTTTATAAATAATAACCATTTGGACACTCAGATCGCAGAAAGAACAACGTTATCTCTATTTTTACTATTTACCCGTAAACGAATTACGTCCCTTGGACATAAAATGTCAACGAGTATCATTTTGCGTGCCATAGACTGCCAGTGGCATTTCTGACGTGGTCATCTCTGTTGAAAGTACGTATACAATGAAAAACTTACGGTGAAACTCATTGTTGCCGTGTCATGGCTTGTACATGCAACTTCTGGGCTCACTTGGTAAGAGATTAACGTTGTGTCTTGATACAGGTTTGCTGCAATAATCATAACAAGTATCATAGTAACAACCATTACAACACGCCAGATAATAATGTACATATTCTATACGTAATACCTTTATAAATAATAACCATTTGGACAGTCAGATCGCAGAAAGAGCAACGTTATCTCTATTTTTTCTATTTACCCGTAAACGAATTTCGTCCCTTGGACATAAAATGTCAACGAGTATCATTTTGCGTGCCATAGACTGCCTGTGGCATTTCTGACGTGGTCATCTCTGTTGAAAGTACGTAAACAATTGAAAAACTTACGGTGAAACTCATTGTTGCCGTGTCATGGCTTGTACATGCAACTTCTGGGCTCACTTGGTAAGAGATTAACGTTGTGTCTTGATACAGGTTTGCTGCAATAATCATAACAAGTATCATAGTAACAACCATTACAACACGCCAGATAATAATGTACATATTCTATACGTAATACCTTTATAAATAATAACCATTTGGACACTCAGATCGCAGAAAGAGCAACGTTATCTCTATTTTTTCTATTTACCCGTAAACGAATTACGTCCCTTGGACATAAAATGTCAACGAGTATCATTTTGCGTGCCATAGACTGCCAGTGGCATTTCTGACGTGGTCATCTCTGTTGAAAGTACGTATACAAATGAAAAACTTACGGTGAAACTCATTGTTGCCGTGTCATGGCTTGTACATGCAACTTCTGGGCTCAGTTGGTAAGAGATTAACGTTGTGTCTTGATACAGGTTTGCTGCAATAATCATAATTAGTATCATAGTAACAACCATTACAACACGCCAGATAATAATGTACATATTCTATACGTAATACCTTTATAAATAATAACCATTTGGACACTCAGATCGCAGAAAGAGCAACGTTATCTCTATTTTTTCTATTTACCCGTAAACGAATTACGTCCCTTGGACATAAATTGTCAACGAGTATCATTTTGCGTGCCATAGACTGCCAGTGGCATTTCTGACGTGGTCATCTCTGTTGAAAGTACGTATACAAATGAAAAACTTACGGTGAAACTCATTGTTGCCGTGTCATGGCTTGTACATGCAACTTCTGGGCTCACTTGGTAAGAGATTAACGTTGTGTCTTGATACAGGTTTGCTGCAATAATCATAACAAGTATCATAGTAACAACTACAACACGCCAGATAATAATGTACATATTCTATACGTAATACCTTTATAAATAATAACCATTTGGACACTCAGATCGCAGAAAGAGCAACGTTATCTCTATTTTTTCTATTTACCCGTAAACGAATTACGTCCCTTGGACATAAAATGTCAACGAGTATCATTTTGCGTGCCATAGACTGCCAGTGGCATTTCTGACGTGGTCATCTCTGTTGAAAGTACGTATACAAATGAAAAACTTACGGTGAAACTCATTGTTTCCGTGTCATGGCTTGTACATGCAACTTCTGGGCTCACTTGATAAGAGATTAACGTTGTGTCTTGATACAGGTTTGCTGCAATAATCATAACAAGTATCATAGTAACAACCATTACAACACGCCAGATAATAATGTACATATTCTATACGTAATACCTTTATAAATAATAACCATTTGGACACTCAGATCGCAGAAAGAGCAACGTTATCTCTATTTTTTCTATTTACCCGTAAACGAATTACGTCCCTTGGACATAAAATGTCAACGAGTATCATTTTGCGTGCCATAGACTGCCAGTGGCATTTCTGACGTGGTCATCTCTGTTGAAAGTACGTATACAAATGAAAAACTTACGGTGAAACTCATTGTTGACGTGTCATGGCTTGTACATGCAACTTCTGGGCTCACTTGGTAAGAGATTAACGTTGTGTCTTGATACAGGTTTGCTGCAATAATCATAACAAGTATCATAGTAACAACCATTACAACACGCCAGATAATAATGTACATATTCTATACGTAATACCTTTATAAATAATAACCATTTGGACACTCACATCGCAGAAAGAGCAACGTTATCTCTATTTTTTCTATTTACCCCGTAAACGAATTTCGTCCTTGGACATAAAATGTCAACGAGTATCATTTTGCGGTGCCATAGAGTGCCAGTGCATTTCTGACGTGGTCATCTCTGTTGAAAGTACGTATACAAATGAAAAACTTACGGTGAAACTCATGTTGCCGTGTCATGGCTTGTACATGCAACTTCTGGCTCACTTGGTAAGCGATTAACGTTGTGTCTTGATACAGGTTTGCTGCGATTATCATTACAAGTATCATAGTAACAACCATTACAACATGCCAGATAATAATGTACATATTCTATACGTAATACCTTTATAAATAATAACCATTTGGACACTCAGATCGCAGAAAGAGCAACGTTATCTCTATTTTTCTATTACCGTAAACGAATTACGTCCCTTGGACATAAAATGTCAACGAGTATCATTTTGCGTGCCATAGAGTGCCAGTGCATTTCTGACGTGTTCATCTCTGTTGAAAGTACGTATACAAATGAAAAACTTACGCGTGAAACTCATTGTTGCCGTGTCATGGCTTGTACATGCAACTTCTGGGCTCACTTGGTAAGAGATTAACGTTGTGTCTTGATACAGGTTTGCTGCAATAATCATAACAAGTATCATAGTAACAACCATTACAACACGCCAGATAATAATGTACATATTCTATACGTAATACCTTTATAAATAATAACCATTTGGACACTCAGATCGCAGAAAGAGCAACGTTATCTCTATTTTTTCTATTTACCCGTAAACGAATTACGTCCCTTGGACATAAAATGTCATCGAGTATCATTTTGCGTGCTATAGACTGCCAGTGGCATTTCTGACGTGGTCATCTCTGTTGAAAAGTACGTATACAAATGAAAAACTTACGGTGAAACTCATTGTTGCCGATTCATGGCTTGTACATGGCAACTTCTGGGCTCACTTGGTAAGAGATTAACGTTGTGTCTTGATACAGGTTTGCTGCAATAATCATAACAAGTATCATAGTAACAACCATTACAACACGCCAGATAATAATGTACATATTCTATACGTAATACCTTTATAAATAATAACCATTTGGACACTCAGATCGCAGAAAGAGCAACGTTATCTCTATTTTTTCTATTTACCCGTAAACGAATTACGTCCCTTGGACATAAAATGTCAACGAGTATCATTTTGCGTGCCATAGAGTGCCAGTGGCATTTCTGACGTGGTCATCTCTGTTGAAAGTACGTATACAAATGAAAAACTTACGGTGAAACTCATTGTTGCCGTGTCATGGCTTGTACATGCAACTTCTGGGCTCACTTGGTAAGAGATTAACGTTGTGTCTTGATACAGGTTTGCTGCAATAATCATAACAAGTATCATAGTAACAACCATTACAACACGCCAGATAATAATGTACATATTCTTACGTAATACCTTTATAAATATAACCATTTGGTCACTCAGATCGCAGAAAGAGCAACGTTATCTCTATTTTTCAATATACCCGTAAACGAATACGTCCCTTGGACATAAAAATGTCAACGAGTATCATTTTGCGTGCCATAGAGTGCCAGTGGCATTTCTGACGTGGTCATTCTCTGTTGAAAGTACGTATACAAATGAAAACTTACGGTGAAACTCATTGTTGCCGTCATGGCTTGTCCATGCAACTTCTGGGCTCACTTGGTAAGAGATTAACGTTGTGTCTTGATACAGGTTTGCTGCAATAATCATAACAAGTATCATAGTAACAACCATTACAACACGCCAGATAGTAATGTACATATTCTATACGTAATACCTTTATAAATAATAACCATTTGGACACTCAGATCGCAGAAAGAGCAACGTTATCTCTATTTTTTCTATTTACCCGTAAACGAATTACGTCCCTTGGACATAAAATGTCAACGAGTATCATTTTGCGTGCCATAGAGTGCCAGTGGCATTTCTGACGTGGTCATCTCTGTTGAAAGTACGTATACAAATGAAAAACTTACGGTGAAACTCATTGTTGCCGTGTCATGGCTTGTACATGCAACTTCTGGGCTCACTTGGTAAGAGATTAACGTTGTGTCTTGATACAGGTTTGCTGCAATAATCATAACAAGTATCATAGTAACAACCATTACAACACGCCAGATAATAATGTACATATTCTTTACGTAATACCTTTATAAATAATAACCATTTGGACACTCAGATCGCAGAAAGAGCAACGTTATCTCTATTTTTTCTATTTACCCGTAAACGAATTACGTCCCTTGGACATAAAATGTCAACGAGTATCATTTTGCGTGCCATAGAGTGCCAGTGGCATTTCTGACGTGGTCATCTCTGTTGAAAGTACGTATACAAATGAAAAACTTACGGTGAAACTCATTGTTGCCGTGTCATGGCTTGTACATGCAACTTCTGGGCTCACTTGGTAAGAGATTGACGTTGTGACTTGATACAGGTTTGCTGCAATAATCATAACAAGTATCATAGTAACAACCATTACAACACGCCAGATAATATTGTACATATTCTATACGTAATACCTTTATAAATAATAACCATTTGGACACTCAGATCGCAGAAAGAGCAACTATATCTCTCTTTTTTCTATTTACCCGTAAACGAATTACGTCCCTTGGACATAAAATGTCAACGAGTATCATTTTGCGTGCCATAGAGTGCCAGTGGCATTTCTGACGTGGTCATCTCTGTTGAAAGTACGTATACAAATGAAAAACTTACGGTGAAACTCATTGTTGCCGTGTCATGGCTTGTACATGCAACTTCTGGGCTCACTTGGTAAGAGATTAACGTTGTGTCTTGATACAGGTTTGCTGCAATAATCATAACAAGTATCATAGTAACAACCATTACAACACGCCAGATAATGATGTACATATTCTATACGTAATACCTTTATAAATAATAACCATTTGGACACTCAGATCGCAGAAAGAGCAACGTTATCTCTATTTTTTCTATTTACCCGTAAACGAATTACGTCCCTTGGACATAAAATGTCAACGAGTATCATTATGCGTGCCATAGAGTGCCAGTGGCATTTCTGACGTGGTCATCTCTGTTGAAAGTACGTATACAAATGAAAAACTTACGGTGAAACTCATTGTTGCCGTGTCATGGCTTGTACATGCAACTTCTGGGCTCACTTGGTAAGAGATTAACGTTGTGTCTTGATACAGGTTTGCTGCAATAATCATAACAAGTATCATAGTAACAACCATTACAACACGCCAGATAATAATGTACATATTCTTTACGTAATACCTTTATAAATAATAACCATTTGGTCACTCAGATCGCAGAAAGAGCAACGTTATCTCTATTTTTTCAATATACCCGTAAACGAATTACGTCCCTTGGACATAAAATGTCAACGAGTATCATTTTGCGTGCCATAGAGTGCCAGTGGCATTTCTGACGTGGTCATCTCTGTTGAAAGTACGTATACAAATGAAAAACTTACGGTGAAACTCATTGTTGCCGTGTCATGGCTTGTCCATGCAACTTCTGGGCTCACTTGGTAAGAGATTAACGTTGTGTCTTGATACAGGTTTGCTGCAATAATCATAACAAGTATCATAGTAACAACCATTACAACACGCCAGATAATAATGTACATATTCTATACGTAATACCTTTATAAATAATAACTATTTGGACACTCAGATCGCAGAAAGAGCAACGTTATCTCTATTTTTTCTATTTACCCGTAAACGAATTACGTCCCTTGGACATAAAATGTCAACGAGTATCATTTTGCGTGCCATAGAGTGCCAGTGGCATTTCTGACGTGGTCATCTCTGTTGAAAGTACGTATACAAATGAAAAACTTACGGTGAAACTCATTGTTGCCGTGTCATGGCTTGTACATGCAACTTCTGGGCTCACTTGGTAAGAGATTAACGTTGTGTCTTGATACAGGTTTGCTGCAATAATCATAACAAGTATCATAGTAACAACCATTACAACACGCCAGATAATAATGTACATATTCTTTACGTAATACCTTTATAAATAATAACCATTTGGACACTCAGATCGCAGAAAGAGCAACGTTATCTCTATTTTTTCTATTTACCCGTAAACGAATTACGTCCCTTGGACATAAAATGTCAACGAGTATCATTTTGCGTGCCATAGAGTGCCAGTGGCATTTCTGACGTGGTCATCTCTGTTGAAAGTACGTATACAAATGAAAAACTTACGGTGAAACTCATTGTTGCCGTGTCATGGCTTGTACATGCAACTTCTGGGCTCACTTGGTAAGAGATTAACGTTGTGTCTTGATACAGGTTTGCTGCAATAATCATAACAAGTATCATAGTAACAACCATTACAACACGCCAGATAATGATGTACATATTCTATACGTAATACCTTTATAAATAATAACCATTTGGACACTCAGATCGCAGAAAGAGCAACGTTATCTCTATTTTTTTTTCTATTTACCCGTAAACGAATTACGTCCCTTGGACATAAAATGTCAACGAGTATCATTTTGCGTGCCATAGAGTGCCAGTGGCATTTCTGACGTGGTCATCTCTGTTGAAAGTACGTATACAAATGAAAAACTTACGGTGAAACTCATTGTTGCCGTGTCATGGCTTGTACATGCAACTTCTGGGCTCACTTGGTAAGAGATTAACGTTGTGTCTTGATACAGGTTTGCTGCAATAATCATAACAAGTATCATAGTAACAACCATTACAACACGCCAGATAATAATGTACATATTCTATACGTAATACCTTTATAAATAATAACCATTTGGACACTCAGATCGCAGAAAGAGCAACGTTATTTCTATTTTTTCTATTTACCCGTAAACGAATTACGTCCCTTGGACATAAAATGTCAACGAGTATTATTTTGCGTGCCATAGAGTGCCAGTGGCATTTCTGACGTGGTCATCTCTGTTGAAAGTACGTATACAAATGAAAAACTTACGGTGAAACTCATTGTTGCCGTGTCATGGCTTGTACATGCAACTTCTGGGCTCACTTGGTAAGAGATTAACGTTGTGTCTAGATACAGGTTTGCTGCAATAATCATAACAAATATCATAGTAACAACCATTACAACACGCCAGATAATATTGTACATATTCTATACGTAATACCTTTATAAATAATAACCATTTGGACACTCAGATCGCAGAAAGAGCAACGTTATCTCTCTTTTTTCTATTTACCCGTAAACGAATTACGTCCCTTGGACATAAAATGTCAACGAGTATCATTTTGCGTGCCATAGAGTGCCAGTGGCATTTCTGACGTGGTCATCTCTGTTGAAAGTACGTATACAAATGAAAAACTTACGGTGAAACTCATTGTTGCCGTGTCATGGCTTGTACATGCAACTTCTGGGCTCACTTGGTAAGAGATTAACGTTGTGTCTTGATACAGGTTTGCTGCAATAATCATAACAAGTATCATAGTAACAACCATTACAACACGCCAGATAATAATGTACATATTCTTTACGTAATACCTTTATAAATAATAACCATTTGGACACTCAGATCGCAGAAAGAGCAACGTTATCTCTATTTTTCTATTTACCCGTAAACGAATTACGTCCCTTGGACATAAAATGTCAACGAGTATCATTTTGCGTGCCATAGAGTGCCAGTGGCATTTCTGACGTGGTCATCTCTGTTGAAAGTACGTATACAAATGAAAAACTTACGGTGAAACTCATTGTTGCCGTGTCATGGCTTGTACATGCAACTTCTGGGCTCACTTGGTAAGAGATTAACGTTGTGTCTTGATACAGGTTTGCTGCAATAATCATAACAAGTATCATAGTAACAACCATTACAACACGCCAGATAATGATGTACATATTCTATACGTAATACCTTTATAAATAATAACCATTTGGACACTCAGATCGCAGAAAGAGCAACGTTATCTCTATTTTTTCTATTTACCCGTAAACGAATTACGTCCCTTGGACATAAAATGTCAACGAGTATCATTTTGCGTGCCATAGAGTGCCAGTGGCATTTCTGACGTGGTCATCTCTGTTGAAAGTACGTATACAAATGAAAAACTTACGGTGAAACTCATTGTTGCCGTGTCATGGCTTGTACATGCAACTTCTGGGCTCACTTGGTAAGAGATTAACGTTGTGTCTTGATAAAGGTTTGCTGCAATAATCATAACAAGTATCATAGTAACAACCATTACAACACGCCAGATAATAATGTACATATTCTTTACGTAATACCTTTATAAATAATAACCATTTGGTCACTCAGATCGCAGAAAGAGCAACGTTATCTCTATTTTTTCAATATACCCGTAAACGAATTACGTCCCTTGGACATAAAATGTCAACGAGTATCATTTTGCGTGCCATAGAGTGCCAGTGGCATTTCTGACGTGGTCATCTCTGTTGAAAGTACGTATACAAATGAAAAACTTACGGTGAAACTCATTGTTGCCGTGTCATGGCTTGTCCATGCAACTTCTGGGCTCACTTGGTAAGAGATTAACGTTGTGTCTTGATACAGGTTTGCTGCAATAATCATAACAAGTATCATAGTAACAACCATTACAACACGCCAGATAATAATGTACATATTCTATACGTAATACCTTTATAAATAATAACCATTTGGACACTCAGATCGCAGAAAGAGCAACGTTATCTCTATTTTTTCTATTTACCCGTAAACGAATTACGTCCCTTGGACATAAAATGTCAACGAGTATCATTTTGCGTGCCATAGAGTGCCAGTGGCATTTCTGACGTGGTCATCTCTGTTGAAAGTACGTATACAAATGAAAAACTTACGGTGAAACTCATTGTTGCCGTGTCATGGCTTGTACATGCAACTTCTGGGCTCACTTGGTAAGAGATTAACGTTGTGTCTTGATACAGGTTTGCTGCAATAATCATAACAAGTATCATAGTAACAACCATTACAACACGCCAGATAATAATGTACATATTCTTTACGTAATACCTTTATAAATAATAACCATTTGGACACTCAGATCGCAGAAAGAGCAACGTTATCTCTATTTTTTCTATTTACCCGTAAACGAATTACGTCCCTTGGACATAAAATGTCAACGAGTATCATTTTGCGTGCCATAGAGTGCCAGTGGCATTTCTGACGTGGTCATCTCTGTTGAAAGTACGTATACAAATGAAAAACTTACGGTGAAACTCATTGTTGCCGTGTCATGGCTTGTACATGCAACTTCTGGGCTCACTTGGTAAGAGATTAAAGTTGTGTCTTGATAAAGGTTTGCTGCAATAATCATAACAAGTATCATAGTAACAACCATTACAACACGCCAGATAATAATGTACATATTCTTTACGTAATACCTTTATAAATAATAACCATTTGGTCACTCAGATCGCAGAAAGAGCAACGTTATCTCTATTTTTTCAATATACCCGTAAACGAATTACGTCCCTTGGACATAAAATGTCAACGAGTATCATTTTGCGTGCCATAGAGTGCCAGTGGCATTTCTGACGTGGTCATCTCTGTTGAAAGTACGTATACAAATGAAAAACTTACGGTGAAACTCATTGTTGCCGTGTCATGGCTTGTCCATGCAACTTCTGGGCTCACTTGGTAAGAGATTAACGTTGTGTCTTGATACAGGTTTGCTGCAATAATCATAACAAGTATCATAGTAACAACCATTACAACACGCCAGATAATAATGTACATATTCTATACGTAATACCTTTATAAATAATAACCATTTGGACACTCAGATCGCAGAAAGAGCAACGTTATCTCTATTTTTTCTATTTACCCGTAAACGAATTACGTCCCTTGGACATAAAATGTCAACGAGTATCATTTTGCGTGCCATAGAGTGCCAGTGGCATTTCTGACGTGGTCATCTCTGTTGAAAGTACGTATACAAATGAAAAACTTACGGTGAAACTCATTGTTGCCGTGTCATGGCTTGTACATGCAACTTCTGGGCTCACTTGGTAAGAGATTAACGTTGTGTCTTGATACAGGTTTGCTGCAATAATCATAACAAGTATCATAGTAACAACCATTACAACACGCCAGATAATAATGTACATATTCTTTACGTAATACCTTTATAAATAATAACCATTTGGACACTCAGATCGCAGAAAGAGCAACGTTATCTCTATTTTTTCTATTTACCCGTAAACGAATTACGTCCCTTGGACATAAAATGTCAACGAGTATCATTTTGCGTGCCATAGAGTGCCAGTGGCATTTCTGACGTGGTCATCTCTGTTGAAAGTACGTATACAAATGAAAAACTTACGGTGAAACTCATTGTTGCCGTGTCATGGCTTGTACATGCAACTTCTGGGCTCACTTGGTAAGAGATTAACGTTGTGTCTTGATACAGGTTTGCTGCAATAATCATAACAAGTATCATAGTAACAACCATTACAACACGCCAGATAATGATGTACATATTCTATACGTAATACCTTTATAAATAATAACCATTTGGACACTCAGATCGCAGAAAGAGCAACGTTATCTCTATTTTTTTTTTCTATTTACCCGTAAACGAATTACGTCCCTTGGACATAAAATGTCAACGAGTATCATTTTGCGTGCCATAGAGTGCCAGTGGCATTTCTGACGTGGTCATCTCTGTTGAAAGTACGTATACAAATGAAAAACTTACGGTGAAACTCATTGTTGCCGTGTCATGGCTTGTACATGCAACTTCTGGGCTCACTTGGTAAGAGATTAACGTTGTGTCTTGATACAGGTTTGCTGCAATAATCATAACAAGTATCATAGTAACAACCATTACAACACGCCAGATAATAATGTACATATTCTATACGTAATACCTTTATAAATAATAACCATTTGGACACTCAGATCGCAGAAAGAGCAACGTTATTTCTATTTTTTCTATTTACCCGTAAACGAATTACGTCCCTTGGACATAAAATGTCAACGAGTATTATTTTGCGTGCCATAGAGTGCCAGTGGCATTTCTGACGTGGTCATCTCTGTTGAAAGTACGTATACAAATGAAAAACTTACGGTGAAACTCATTGTTGCCGTGTCATGGCTTGTACATGCAACTTCTGGGCTCACTTGGTAAGAGATTAACGTTGTGTCTTGATACAGGTTTGCTGCAATAATCATAACAAGTATCATAGTAACAACCATTACAACACGCCAGATAATATTGTACATATTCTATACGTAATACCTTTATAAATAATAACCATTTGGACACTCAGATCGCAGAAAGAGCAACGTTATCTCTCTTTTTTCTATTTACCCGTAAACGAATTACGTCCCTTGGACATAAAATGTCAACGAGTATCATTTTGCGTGCCATAGAGTGCCAGTGGCATTTCTGACGTGGTCATCTCTGTTGAAAGTACGTATACAAATGAAAAACTTACGGTGAAACTCATTGTTGCCGTGTCATGGCTTGTACATGCAACTTCTGGGCTCACTTGGTAAGAGATTAACGTTGTGTCTTGATACAGGTTTGCTGCAATAATCATAACAAGTATCATAGTAACAACCATTACAACACGCCAGATAATAATGTACATATTCTTTACGTAATACCTTTATAAATAATAACCATTTGGACACTCAGATCGCAGAAAGAGCAACGTTATCTCTATTTTTTCTATTTACCCGTAAACGAATTACGTCCCTTGGACATAAAATGTCAACGAGTATCATTTTGCGTGCCATAGAGTGCCAGTGGCATTTCTGACGTGGTCATCTCTGTTGAAAGTACGTATACAAATGAAAAACTTACGGTGAAACTCATTGTTGCCGTGTCATGGCTTGTACATGCAACTTCTGGGCTCACTTGGTAAGAGATTAACGTTGTGTCTTGATACAGGTTTGCTGCAATAATCATAACAAGTATCATAGTAACAACCATTACAACACGCCAGATAATGATGTACATATTCTATACGTAATACCTTTATAAATAATAACCATTTGGACACTCAGATCGCAGAAAGAGCAACGTTATCTCTAATTTTTTTTCTATTTACCCGTAAACGAATTACGTCCCTTGGACATAAAATGTCAACGAGTATCATTTTGCGTGCCATAGAGTGCCAGTGGCATTTCTGACGTGGTCATCTCTGTTGAAAGTACGTATACAAATGAAAAACTTACGGTGAAACTCATTGTTGCCGTGTCATGGCTTGTACATGCAACTTCTGGGCTCACTTGGTAAGAGATTAACGTTGTGTCTTGATACAGGTTTGCTGCAATAATCATAACAAGTATCATAGTAACAACCATTACAACACGCCAGATAATAATGTACATATTCTATACGTAATACCTTTATAAATAATAACCATTTGGACACTCAGATCGCAGAAAGAGCAACGTTATCTCTATTTTTTCTAATTACCCGTAAACGAATTACGTCCCTTGGACATAAAATGTCAACGAGTATCATTTTGCGTGCCATAGAGTGCCAGTGGCATTTCTGACGTGGTCATCTCTGTTGAAAGTACGTATACAAATGAAAAACTTACGGTGAAACTCATTGTTGCCGTGTCATGGCTTGTACATGCAACTTCTGGGCTCACTTGGTAAGAGATTAACGTTGTGTCTTGATACAGGTTTGCTGCAATAATCATAACAAGTATCATAGTAACAACCATTACAACACGCCAGATAATAATGTACATATTCTTTACGTAATACCTTTATAAATAATAACCATTTGGACACTCAGATCGCAGAAAGAGCAACGTTATCTCTATTTTTTCTATTTACCCGTAAACGAATTACGTCCCTTGGACATAAAATGTCAACGAGTATCATTTTGCGTGCCATAGAGTGCCAGTGGCATTTCTGACGTGGTCATCTCTGTTGAAAGTACGTATACAAATGAAAAACTTACGGTGAAACTCATTGTTGCCGTGTCATGGCTTGTACATGCAACTTCTGGGCTCACTTGGTAAGAGATTAACGTTGTGTCTTGATACAGGTTTGCTGCAATAATCATAACAAGTATCATAGTAACAACCATTACAACACGCCAGATAATGATGTACATATTCTATACGTAATACCTTTATAAATAATAACCATTTGGACACTCAGATCGCAGAAAGAGCAACGTTATCTCTAATTTTTTTCTATTTACCCGTAAACGAATTACGTCCCTTGGACATAACATAAAATGTCAACGAGTATCATTTTGCGTGCCATAGAGTGCCAGTGGCATTTCTGACGTGGTCATCTCTGTTGAAAGTACGTATACAAATGAAAAACTTACGGTGAAACTCATTGTTGCCGTGTCATGGCTTGTACATGCAACTTCTGGGCTCACTTGGTAAGAGATTAACGTTGTGTCTTGATACAGGTTTGCTGCAATAATCATAACAAGTATCATAGTAACAACCATTACAACACGCCAGATAATAATGTACATATTCTATACGTAATACCTTTATAAATAATAACCATTTGGACACTCAGATCGCAGAAAGAGCAACGTTATCTCTATTTTTTCTATTTACCCGTAAACGAATTACGTCCCTTGGACATAAAATGTCAACGAGTATCATTTTGCGTGCCATAGAGTGCCAGTGGCATTTCTGACGTGGTCATCTCTGTTGAAAGTACGTATACAAATGAAAAACTTACGGTGAAACTCATTGTTGCCGTGTCATGGCTTGTACATGCAACTTCTGGGCTCACTTGGTAAGAGATTAAACGTTGTGTCTTGATACAGGTTTGCTGCAATAATCATAACAAGTATCATAGTAACAACCATAACAACACGCCAGATAATAATGTACATATTCTATTACGTAATACCTTTATAAATAATAACC
>JAWPHD010022982.1:0-23398 GCA_037043455.1 Cyrtodaria siliqua | reverse complement strand
CTACTCCCTACAAAACGACCATTTACAATGCGCAAAGCACTTTGCTTACACATATCTAACAAAAGCAAACCGTTATTATTTGTGTGACCTTTATCCTGTGAAAAGCGAGGCATTTCTTTGTCCGGAATATAATCATCCGGTAACATAGGCAAATGTACATAATTATCATCGCAAACAAAATCATAATTTGTCGACGTACGGCTATTCATGTCTCCGCATATCAATAGCATGCAATCCTTAGACGTTTTATTTTCAATACATATAATGGAATCTAGCATCCTATCAAATATATTTGTTTCAACAAACGCATGCCGACTACTATCATCAGGTAATATATACGTAAGGCAAATATACAAATCACTATTTAATGAAAATATAGAACCATTAAGTTTAATCTAAATTAAATCATCTTGACTAGCAAATACTAACGTGTCATCACTCACATAATCATTTCGAACGTAAATAACTATACCTCCAGAGTTTCGCTTGGCGGATTTTAAATTCTCAGACCTATGCAACACAAAGCAACAAAAATTATCTACATGAATATCTGAAAATGTATCTGCCCATGTTTCTGTAAACATAACAATATCACTCGACGAGAAAACTTGTTTAATTTTAGCACTTTTGAGTTTATTTGTTCATTTTGTCACTAAACCTTGAATATTAAGTAGCGAACAACGCAACTTCACCTTCTCAACGTCTTCCTGCAAGTTTGGCGGATTAGTACCTGATTTGTCATAGTTCTGTTGGTCAGTAGTTTCACCTGCACAGTTATTTGTAAATCATGGAGATAATCGATCGCGACTCTGAGATTCACTGATTCCTTGACGTGGGCAGATGAATGTTTTCGTGGGACTCTTCGTGTTTCAGCACGTGAAACATGTGAACGACCTACTCGCTGGGTATAGTGTTTTGTTGATGTTGTTATTTTTCACACTTTATTTTGTTAGCTATATATATTAATCTTGAAAATGATCAATTTATCTAGATCTATTAAATTGGCTTATTCCGTCAAGTATCCAAATACATGGTGGCCTGTAACGTTTGAATAGTAAAACCTTCGTATGTATTTGTGTTTTAATATTGTATGATAATGGTTTAAATCAGAGTTGGAAAGAACAAATTGGCCGAATCAGCGTCTCATAATTACAGCAATTGTTCCTTATGTATACAATATTATTTAAGAGGAATTATATTTTACGAATGATCATTGCTGCCGTACATGCTAGTGGCGAAGGTCAGTGGGGCACAAATGAACATAGCACACGTTTATTGGGTCCAAACATAAATTGGCAAAATATGTGGTGGGGAGGTTGGAATGGATGATTGGCGTTTTGGGGGCGGGGTCTGAAATACTCCAGCGCCGCAACCCCATACAATGTCAGATTATTGGGATGTGCGTGCCCTCCCCATATCCATACGAATATGCATTGATATATACATAGTATAATCAAAACAATTTACATCTATATAAGCATTATTGTCTTTTTATCAATGGCGGATTCAGAGAGAGAATGGATGGGACTGGGGTCTGAGTAGTTATGACAATTCGCGTGTAAAGCGTGTGTTAAATGTTTGCCTGCCAACTTTTTTTTTTCTTTGGAGTTGCGTCCCCCGCTTCCGACACCCCGACATTCAGATATTAATATAGCACAGACTCCGTTTCGCCTATACCTTTAGGATTTCCTAAGTGTCCTATGTGTTAATATGCGTAGGGACAATACACCTTAGAACTACAGTGTTACGTTGAGAATATCTGTCTTGGTTATTTGGTTATTATACATACATATATATATATATATATATATATATATGTGTGTGTGTGTGTGTGTGTGTGTGGTAGTCAGTTTTCACTAAAAATGTCAAGATTGATGTTCTTTTAAATAGTTAAGTTCATTACAATAAGTACCTTTAACTAGGTTGTAGAAAGTGAACCCTTAACCTGATTGAAGGAAACATACCTTTAACAGTGAACAATATATTGATATGTGTATTGTAGTGTAACATTATTTTGATTTGATAATTAAAATGGCCAGTTCAAAATGCTTCGATTTTATTGGTTGTATATTTTACCGCATAAATTATGAAACTACCTTCTAGGCAATTGGAAGAAAATCGTTAAATGGAAAAGATCTAGAATGTTAAAATGGAGTTTTCTCAAATTGTATAATTCCAATTGGACACTTGTAAAGTTAATTATATAAGTAATATAAACTCGTTATTAAAGTATAGAGTGCAAATTAAGGAAGGAGGCGTTTGGGTAAGATTATTTTATGATAATTATATTCTTTTGTTTTGAAGGGTGTTGATAAATGCAAAACATACGTTTATAAGTGAGTAAATTGTGTGAAAAGAAAGTGTTTCAAAACCTGTATCACTTTGCATGTTTTAATGTCTGTATGTATTTTTCTAAAAATGCTTTAAAGAAGGTATTCCATTGCACACAATGGAATGACCTGAGGAGAGCTTGATGTGTATTGTATGTGTTTAAATCTAACGGATATATATAAGTCTTTGTCTATTTCCGAAAGAAAAGATCTTACATAGCCATGTACCATTGTTACCTTTAACGTTTTTACAAGTCTGAGTTTAGGACCTAAACAAGAAACGTAATTCCGATTTAAACCACACCATCAACATGTTTTCTGTAGTTTGTTGTTCTGTTTAAAGTTGTTCCAAAACCGAAAGATATGATAAATGACACCACATAACACATCTTACATCTTTATTTCTTCATACTACAGTACTTCATACTACACTACAGTACTTCATACTACAGTACTTTATACTACAGTACAGTACGTCATACTACAGTACTTCATACTACACTACAGTACTTCATACTACACTACAGTACTTTATACTACAGTACTTTATACTACAGTACTTTATACTACAGTACTTCATACTACAGTACTTCATACTACAGTACTTTATACTACAGTACTTTATACTACAGTACAGTACGTCATACTACAGTACTTCATACTACAGTAAGTACACATTTCATGCAATTTGCCGTTGTTTTCCGGAAGATTAAATATGAGCTACACGTTACGGTTTATACTGATTTGCATTACAATTGAGTATAATGATTGTCATTTGTTTGATTCGATACTTAAATGACTTTTTTCTGGCAACCAAATGCCTAATATATTTATGATGTATTAATTAGAAAAGTGTATTGCCTTTGATATTTTATTTTTCCTGAAATGTGATTTGATTTTTAAAGGTTACTGTAAATGTTTCCCGAGCATTTTATATCTGCATTCAGTCAAACACCCATAGCAGCTTTCTGAGTCCGGGATAAATACAGCCGGAGCATGGAGGTTCTGGCAATGAAATTTGCATATGCATTAAATAAGTCGCATTAAAAATCTATTGAATTGTTTTGAATGAAAATGTTTGCACTTGAAAACACGAAGAACCGGTGTAATTCTGATGTTAAGTCATCAATAACAATTGATATGGAATTCATATTGCGAGCAATTGCACATAGGGTTGGACAAAACTGTATGCAGATCACAATACACTAATGTACTATAGTCTTAAATCATCACTTGATATAATATCTACGATTTATAAACAAAAAGTAGCCGAGTCGTCAAGTTTTTCCGACCAAACTATTTCATTAACAATAACTAAATCGATTTGTAATTGGCCTAGTTTGCTGCATATGTACATTTGCATTACATTTTTGCTGGTTTTACTCGTATTTTAATTATTCTTCCAGATCGCCTACAGTCCCTCCTACCTATAAAAATGCCCAATCAAGGAGAGTCAAGTGTTTTAACAATGTCATTTAGAAACATTAAAAAAACAGGCTATTTTGACCCTATGATGTATATATTAATATCATTACACAAGACGCGCGACACTTAGGTGTGATATATTCTAAATCTGACTGCCCAGTCCACAAACGTTGTTATAGACCGAACCGCCTTACACTATTTGTTATATTATATCGAATCCTACCAACAAATTTAAACAATACGTTTTATGTTTTATTTAAATGATGTCGTTCATTTTACACGTCCGAAAATATAGATCTCGGACCGGGGCCAGTCACTATCACAGAATAGTGACCGGATGACGTCAAATTGTGCAAAAAATGAATTATGCAAATGAGGTATATTTAAACGATTGTGTAAACATATAGTTTACATACATTATAAGGCTACTGCAGGCAGTGTTACACACGAAAACGTATGAAGTAACATTGCACATTGCGAAAAGGGCCTGTCCACAATAAATCATTAATATTGCAATCTTGATGTATTTCAACAGCTTCGACATGTCTATCTGGAAGATTAGATTGCACACTTGCGAGGAACGTTTACTGTTCTCCTAAACGCATACCGAGTGTATGTTTCAGCAGATATGAATCCGAATTATATTGCTCTGACGATAACCTTTGTCTTAATGACACAAGAGAAGGATGTGGTAAGTTAAGATACTTAATGTATCATATGTGTTTATTGTAACATTATCACTCATACCCTATATAGACAGTATACGTTCATTATCAAACGACTGCAAATATTTTTGATTTTTAATTTCAATCACCAGATTAATGGTGATCCATTTATTCACCCCGTAATAGGTTTGAGAGGGTAGGGGTTTGCCATCCCTAAACAAACCTTACATAAAAGATGATAGCATCTATTAGTTTGTAAATAAAGTAATAGGATATATAATCAAGTGAATAAATGCATATATTGTAATCAGAGACAGAGTAAATGGGAGGTTTTCTTATTCTTTACAATTATAGAAGTATATTATACAATGTACAATTTTAACAGAGTGTAAAAAAGGCCCCACTGCAATCCAGAGGTATTTCCAACACATTTGTGGTGGAAAATATAGTATGATTGCTATATAGGGAATATATGGATGCTATAAGATTGCAGTGAGTCTCTATAAACTCTTGGGAAAAAACAATAATAAATGTAAAGAATATATGTTGTTTCAAAACCCAGTGTACAACCCACATTGTCAATACATACAGACTTATTTTACACAGATAATTTTAATGTTATAGTATCAAAAATAAACATTGTTTCATTATGAAATCCATGCACTGCCTCTACTCTAAGGCTCACTGAGTTTTTTCTCATATTTTGTTTTTGGAACAATAACCCATCCTATGTAATAAATCTGTATATAAATTCATTATCAAAGGACAATATTTCAGGATTGTTTTAATGGATTAATATATACAACTTTCAAAATTATTATTCTTTCTAAAAAAAACAAGAAGGTTGATTAGGAAAGACCAAGATATACGCAAGGGTATGTTATTTCTGATTAGTACGGTAAGTTTTGCATGTCCCAGAATGAAAACATTTAGTTTATTTGCTACAGTTTGATACTGGAAAAATCAAGTAAATTTTCTATGTACTCCAGTTCCACAGATAGCAAGTTATTGACTCCACATGGTTTCCAACTTATTCATTTTTAAGTTTTTATATGCGATTAGTTTCTCAACTTTGTACAAATATATTATATACGTTTTAAACAGGTTAAGCTGCGGAATTTGGCGTTGCATCTTGTTTTGATAAATGTACAGTTTTGCTTGCATGATCATTTTGCTCAAAACTGTATCACATTTGCAATTTCCAAATAAAATATATTGTTTCTGTTGAAGTTACGAATGCTGTATTGCATTTTTCTGTAATATAAGTTTGAAGTTTTAACCAGAATTCGTTTACTGTTCCACAGTTCCAAAACAGATGTTGAATAGTTTCAGATGCATTATTGCAAAAGCTGCACATATCGTTATTAATAATATTCATTTCAGATAATAGGTATTTTTTTCCAAGTATCCTATGATTGATTCTAAATTGGAACCAAAGTAACTTAGTCTTTTGGCTGTTACTTGTGAAACGCTTCATAACCGATGCTCTCAACTAAATTCCTTTTTGTTTATTTCACTCTTCGGGGCATACAATTTTATTAGATCCTGAGACCATACGCCGCTGGATATAAGGGATAAAATAAAGATACAAATATTGCTATATCCACCGCCATATGCTTGCCATCTTCGGGATGGTTAAAATGCTGTACTGTTGATTTTTATGAATATTGAGTTCAGCTCAACCCGGGGCAAGAGGGCGCGAGCGGTATCTAGCATATTTCCTCCATATTTATAATCTTTAATAATGGTAGTTTGTCCCTCAAATTATTCCAAAGAAATTTGTAAAACAGTGTTGGTATTAATTTGATTTTATCTACTGAAGGATTTGGTAATCCAGTAATTAAATGGTTGAGTTTTGAGAGGGCCAAACGTTTTGAAACAACAATTTTACCAATATGAGTGAGTATCCTTTTAGACCAAACAGCAAGTAATGTTTTGATTTCTTCAATTTTGGACTCGCAATTAATATTATGAGTTTAAGTCTGTTGTAAATTTCACACATAAAACAGTCAAAATACCATTTTCCCAACAAAGACTGTACTCAGGACATAGTTTGACGCTACTATTTATTCTTGATCCAAACCATATCACCTTTGCTTTGTCTGTATTGATATGATGGGCCGGAGATTCTTGCATAGAATTTTAATGTTAACATGGAGTTATACAATGATCCTCTGGAGTCATCTAGAGTAAAACTTGTGTCATCAGCATATTGTGATACTAAATATTCTTGTCATCAATATTAATACCTTTGCATTTGGATTATTCTTAGTAATATTGCTAATACTGCGGCGCAGAGAATGAACAAGTAAGGTGACAGTGAGTCGCCCTTTCGGCAGCCTCTCTGTAATAGAACCATTATGACATGTGCCAATTTACAATAACACAATATTCGGTATTAGGCAAAACAGTTTTATCCAAATTATAACAACTGCAAATATAAACATGACAATTATATTTGTATAAATGGCAACACATAATACAGTAACAGAAACGACATATCTTCCCATCAGCGGAATAACTCCGTAATATTTTCAGAATAACACTTTTTTTTAGCTCTACTGGCCGAAGGCCAGCAGAGCTTATGAGATGCCGAGTTGTCCGTCGTCCGTCCGTCGTCCGTCCGTCGTTAACTTTTGTCTCGTTAAGACGATAGGGCCTTTATTTTTTACCAAACTTTAACAGGTTGTTAATATCAATGAGAGCTCGGACAAGTTCGAAAACCAGCCAGATCGGACCAGTAACAGCGGAGAAATGGCCCTTGATTTAGTTAAAAATGCTATATTGCTATAATTTGCCTCGTTAAGACGCTAGGGCCTTCATTTTTCATCCTATCTTTACCAAACTTTACCCCATTGTTTTTTTTTATTGTTTTTATTTTTCTAAAGTATCCATTACATATACAAACAGAGCACATACACATACATCTTATTTTACATATTGATAACAATTACATATATACTGCAAACAAGGTGCAGTCATACTCATTTTATTCTATTTTGTTAAAGGGACACATGGCGAACATGAGTTACATTAAAATATTAATATGAGTATCTCGGTTATTAACCTGCCATATTCTAAATGTTCAAGTATACAACTAATGCATTATCCTCAAAATTTAGTAATATGTAAAATCAATTTACATGTACCTTGAATTATTTAAACACTTAACTTTAATGACTTAAAGTATGTAGGTCATATTGAAGACCAACAGGACACTGTGAGTTTTAAACTAATTAAGATTGCCAAGTGTCCCCTTAAAATTAACTCAGCATATGTATACAGTATCTTAATCTTTAATATTTTAAATAAAGGTATAGGAAGGTAAAAATATTATTTAGCAAATTAGATTACTGTAGAGCGAACAAGGTGGTGTGCCATCATGTGGTTTATGTTTTGACATCTGTCAGTATATTTAAATATACTATTATGTATATATTTGCATCAATTTGTTCACACGTATGCACCTTTATATACCTCATATAAACATATCTACATACACATCTACACATACACACACATATGTATGTATGTAAAAGTAATAAATTCAAATGTTCACCATTATGTTATGTATAGACACGTATCCATATATTCTCAAATATTCACCTTCTATATTATGTTTAAATATTCTACTCATTATCAGTACATGCATCCATAATATATTCTCAAGTACATACAACTTTACAGACATGTACACACATAACTCCGTATTTACACACTCACTGTATGTATTGTTTTGTATATCTTGTTCTAAAGTATATACAACTTTGCAGATATACAGACATATGTACACACATAAATAATTATCTACACACTCACTGTATGTATTGTTTTGTATATCCTGCTACTGAAATAATAAACTCTTCAGAATATGCATGGATTACTTTTCTTTTCAGTGGGGGAGGGGTGGGGGTAACAATTATACAAAACATTTTCTGGAGCATATATATAACGACAGGAAAAAATTACAAACTTAAAAAAAAACTAAGAAGTAGACAACAGTGTTTTACTATGATGATTGTTATGGTGTCCCTGAACTTTGACATAATAAAAAAGTCTGTATCTATCTATTTTATTGTCCTATGTTACCAATGTTTATATATCGACTCCACATGGCTTCATATTTTTGTACTGTTACATTTTTATATGCTAACCACTTTTCCACTTTGTATAAAGATATAATATGTTTTTTAAAGATATCTAGTAATGGGTTTTGCTTTTGCATCTTTTGCATCTTTTGCTGATATATAAAAAGTTTGGCTTGCATGATAATTTTGCTCAAAGTGATATCAAATTTATTATTTCCAAATAAGATATCTGTTTCTTCCCAAATTGTCAAAGTTATATTACATTTATTTCTAATGTATTCTGCAAGACATGACCAAAACTGTTTTACAACTTCACAATTCCAAAACAAGTGATGTATAGTTTCAGGTAAAATATTGCAAAAGCTGCACATGTTATTATCTAGAATGTTCATTTTTGTTAATAAATAGTTAGTTCCCAGAATTCTATGGTTGATTCTATGTTGTAACCAAAGTAATTTTGGATCTTTTGTTATTTTAAACGGTATTGCGTAAATTGTTTCGAAATTATAGTTAGGTACTGTTAAAACTTCGTTCTTCCATTTTATTAATGACTTTGGGTAAATATTTTTTTTAATCAACATATCATAAATTAATCTACAGCCTTTAGTATGTTTTTGGATTAGTGATAGTATAAGAGGGCGTAATGGTTTTGGACTATTATTGGGTAGATGTGTTATGTTCAATTTACCCAAGTTGTTTCTAATAGCAGTAATAAGACCTTCATATTCTAAGAAATTAGACCTTATGTCATGTCGATTATTAAATTCTCTGTAAGAGTAAAGGTTTCCATTTGTGTTTAAAAGGTCATTGATTATTAAAATTCCTCCTTCGTACCATCTTTTATAAAAAACGCTTGAACCTCCGAGCTTAATATCTGGATTATACCATAAACTTTACCACATTGTTAATATCAATGAAAGCTCCGACAATTTTGAAAACCAGCTATATCGGAAAGGTAACAGCGGAGTTATGGCCCTTGATTTAGTTAAAAATGCTATATTTTGCCTCGTTAAGACGATATGGGGCTTAATTCGATCTTTATCAGACTTTATCAAATTGTTAATGTTGTTAAAAGCTCGAACAAGTTCGAAAACCAGCCATATCGAACCAGTAACAACGGAGTTATGGCCCTTGATTTAGTTCAACATGCTATATTTTGCCTCGTTAAGACGATAGGGCCTTCAATTTTCGTCCGATCTTTACCAAACTTTACCAGATTGTTAATGTCAATGAAAGCTCGGTGAAGTTTGATAACCAGCCAGATAGGACCAGTAACAGCGGAGTTATGGCCCTTGATTTTGTTAATATGCTATAATTTGCCTCGTCATATGATATGGCCTTCATTTTGCATCTGATCTTTGCCAAACTTTACCAGATTTATGACTTTCTTTTTTTATATTATTATTTTTTTTTTTATTATTATTATTATTTTATTTCTTTATTATTATTTTTTTTTAATTATTATTATTATTAATTTTTTTAGCTCTATATTGGACCAGTCGGACTAGTAACAACGGAGTTATGGCTCTTGATTTAGTAAAAAAATGCTATATTTTGCCTCGTTAATACGGTAGGGCCTTCATTTTTCATCTGATCTTTATCAAACTTTACCAGATTTTTTAGTTATGGCCATTGATTTAGTTAAAAAGCTGTATTTTGCCCAAAACTTTCAAAAAAACGTAAATGGCAGTCACTCGGAGCGATGTTATAAGAGCCATGTTAGCCAGTAGAGCGTCCACAGGCCTTCTTGGGCCTCTTGTTTAGATGATCTATACAAATATTAGAGTAGAAATATTAGACTGATACTTATCCGATATTTATTTATTAGATGCATAACTTTTGTAACGGGAACATTTAACAAGAAAGGACGCAAAACTAGCAACTGTTTGCAACTATTTTTAAAATATAATCAACAAATGTATTCAAATACTACAATGAAAATTATTCATTTACAGAAAATATTTAATACATAATAGGATCCAATCTTTCTTCAACATCCGATATAACAATAAAATCCAAATAATATTGGCATGTATCAAACTGTCAAGTGTACTTTTAATTTAATTTCACTGAAGCCTTTCCTGGTTTATTTATTCACAATAGTCCAAATAATTCAATATGATGAGCACAATAATTGTTATCCTCTCACAATATATTTGTAATTCAATGCATCCAATAATTCACTTTATAATGAACTCTAATTTATTTAAATTCTCAATGCAAATATACTGAATCAGACACTGAACAAATAACAACCCCAAAAGGCTGTAGTTATACTGACATATAATGTCATAGAACATCGTAGAAGTTTTAAAATTTTCCAATAATATTGTTAAATGTCAAAGTCAATATTTTAATTACTTATCCAGAATATTCAGTCTGTTACTAATTATAAATGAAAGGCCTTGGTTGACACAATCACATGTTTACATAATATCTTGTTTACATTTTTCTTAAAAATATTCATAAGTAACACTGTACTATAGATTAATCGAAATAAAGTATATCAAAGTAACACTCAGTATCTACAGTAAATAACAAGTTCAGTTTCGGAATTGTTACACTGAACTGGTCATTACAGTTCAATGCCATAACTCCATACCGATGGTTCAGTGCACAACTAATGTATCTCCTTCTTTATTCATATGAGGGGCGTCCGTGGCCGAGTGGTTAACGTCTCTGACTTGAAATCACTTGCCCCTCACCGCTGTAGGTTCGATCCCTCAGGGGCCTAGGAATCTTTATGTGAGGAAGCTTTCCAGCTGGCTTGCGGAACGTCGGTGGTTCTACCCTGGTGCCCGCCCGTGCACGAAAATTGCCCGGAGGGGCACCTGGGGTCTTCCTCCACCAATGGAAGCTGGAAAGTCGCCATATGACCTTAGCTGTTGGTGCGACTATAAAATCCAATTCAATTATTCATATGTAGTTACAATAGTTTTGCGCTAACCCCTCAATACGAGCACTTACAGTAACTCCATAAGTGTGCTTACATCGTTATTGGATTCAATTAATGAGATGTCAATCAATTATTATGATATGATACTTTGTATTCAGCTTGTAGAATATATTATTCATACTAAAAAAAGACAGAAACAGTTTTCTCCAAAAACAAAACTAAACACTGAAACACTGATGAACACATATTGCTATTGAACTCGGAAACCTAAGTAACTGTTTTGGAAGTAGGTATACAAGTCGAACAGGAAATGTAGCTTTCACAGAACACAGTCAAATAAAAATCACGCATAAACACAAAGAGCAGTAACAATGTGAATAAGAAGCAAGGCATGTGACATCACAAACACAAACGGATTTACTGTATGGCTACCACCTTGGAACGGTGAGTGGCAAAAATACCGATGGGCTTTAAACCAGGTTATATTGTGTACCAAACCGCTACTTACGGTATTGCCATTTCAATAACACGGTACAATGTGCATACAGAAATGCACGCCATGTTATTATAGTCTTAAAGAAACAAGGCAGCAATAAAAGGCAATATAAGTATAATACACAGATGATCATGAATATACAAAGCAAAAATCAAGAAAGCTACACAGTAAGTAAGAGACGGGAATTCAAGACTACAAAATTTAGTCTATTGTTCAGCTTAAGTTATTTTTGAAAAACATCTTTACAATATAACTTTTAACTAGTGACAAATTGTACAAACATCATAATTATAAATGTTTTGTTATATATCAATATAAATTTGATTTCCTGTGTTTATCTTTCCAAATAGAATACATGTTTTAATATCAATGTTAACAATTTATTTCTTCATTGTTTAAGCTTTATAAGCTTTATAAGTGTATTTACTGAGTTGTTGCGCTGAACCTTTCTTCGCACAGGGTCAAGGGGATGTAATTAATATCATTAACTGATTTTAATTTAAATATACTAAGGAAGGTACCATAGTAAACATGTATTACGCTTAAATATAAAACCGACTGTCCTCCTTGAATGCTACTTTCCCTGTCCGATCTTTTTATATTTCTTTATATGTACTGTTTTAAAGAAAGAAAAAAAGCAAGTGTAAGTCTCTCCAGAGAATACGAAAGTGCACTTATGGAATGATTGCGTTGGGGAACCGGTATATGCTATTAACATGTTGCTGTCAGCAACAAGATGATAATGATATTACTATGCATGTTATTGATAATATCAGGGTTGTTTGTTAGCGTGTATAACCTGTCGGGGATAATCTTTACTTACACTGGCCCGTTTCATCGGGATGACCATACGGTAAGAGTGAGGTTTGTTGCACTCTAGAACCTGGTTTACACTCCCAGCGGACGTTTTAGCCATTGACCGTTCCAAGGCGGTAGCCCTATTTGGAACCCTTTGCACAGGAACACTAAAGGTGACAGTAACGCTAAATGTTACAACTGATGTTAACGGATACAACAAAAATGACGCTAAAGTTTACATACGACGTTAACAGTTACAATTCTGAGTCTCGCAAAAGTTTACACAACGTTAAAAGTTACAGAGTGTTAAGATTCGCTAAAGTTTACAATATTCAACCATAAATGTTACAAATTTAAAGAATGATATTTTGTTGTTTTGAAAATATTATATACTTTACATGTGTGCACCATGTCACACTAAAAGCTTTAAATATGGTTGTATACGTTTCTGTTTTATCTTTGTATAATAATAACAATGATATATTTATTTATCAAGAATAACATATTTGGCTTAGCATATGTAGGTGACGGAGTTAACATGATCAATTGAACAAATATTACCTGGTTATCCTTCTTATCTCAACAACAGCAACTACACAAAGACATGTTATTAGCAACTCGACATTTGTACATGTATTTAAAGCACTCACGATCCGTGGACATATTTGTCATACATTTCGTTATGTATCAGCTATATTTTGTTCTTAACACACATGCACTGTCACAATCACTATCAAATGATCTATGATTCGGTATTTTGGAGATATTCTTCTGCAATTTATTATCGAAGTCAATCTTCAAAGAACTGCCATATTTGGTAGTTTTACCTCTAGGAAGATCTTTAAAAACCTGCATATGAGCTCTCTCCATGATAACCCAATTCCTATAAAGGACATAGTAAAAAATCTAAAAAATAGGAAATGCATGTCTACAATAAAACCGACTGACATTACTGTTGACTTGAAATCAAACTTTAATGTAGAAAAACACAGAGTAGAAGCCTTTAATTGCCTTAAAACTCACTATATGAAGAGTTATATACATTTCTTCTACATTTACAGCTTACGAACGATTTCAAAGAGCGAAAGACAATCTGTCACTTCTACAATCGGAAAGTACAACTTGCATATGAATAAAAATAAAGTAACATCTCGCAAAAGGGTTGATTATATCTGAATTCATAAATTGTACAAAAAAACTACAACAGAGAAATATACATGTCAGGAAACGCCACATTCACAAAACACAACCTTCCCATGCAGACAAAATAGAAGTAAAATCTAATACCTTAAACTATCTGATGTTGCAGGTGACTATTTAAATGACAGGATTGTTTAATTGAAATCATCAAAGCAACATTTTCTTTCCAATGAATGTAGCGTTAAATATTTCTCTTTAACTGAAGGAAAAAGGTTTAACGAGTTTTTGTTGCACCTGGAAATAATACATTTTTGGTTCGAAAATCAAGAAACTACTGCCACAGACACAATATTTTATTAAACACACATCAATAACCGTCGAACATCTTAATGAGTTAACAAATAAATGAACGTAGGGTTCAAGCCCGTAATGTCCGTAAAATGTCAGTATATCTTGTATACAGTATTTTAATCTAAAAAACTTGCTAAACTTTTTTCTCTCAGTATATATACGTGTTCATTTTTGCTTGTTTACTTTTATCGACATGACATGGATTTCCTTATTTACACTATTGTGTTGATGCTTGAAATGTGTGGAACAGACGTTTATACTTATTTTGACATGTGTCACTTTAAATGCTACAAACATCTCACGTATATTGTGTTTTAGTGTGCACTTTTCAAGATGCGTTTGACTGTGGTAATGGTCGATGTGTGGATAAAAATGTTTTGTGTGACCGGCAAAACGACTGCAAAAATGGTATGGACGAAACGAATTGTAGTAAGTAACATTACTAGCTTCACACTCCATTTGTAAGTAGTATGCGTCTTTTTTCTTGTGTCGTGATTTGTATTTTATATTCATTTGCTCATAATGAGGAATGAAATTTAAGCATCTGAATGTGACCAGTACTTCATTAAATGTGCAGTCATGGGCTAGTGTCTATCCTACGTAAGAGGTAACAATAACACAAATAAACTAAACCTTTCCCTTGTCTTGTTTATTCCTCTTGTGTTTCAAATTGAAGCCTCAATAGCGACAAGTAACTGCACAATGGAACAAATACTTTTACTGCTACTTTTCTCATTTGCTCGACTTTGATGCTTCCAAGAGATCCTTAGTATATATTGACATTCACAAAAGCGGTTGGCTAATGCTACTATATGACGGATGTAAAAGGTTACTACAAAATCAATATGCATATTATTTACTGTTCCTTTTTATCATCAAGCCCAATCTATGTGGAGCTGAAGTAGAATAATGCTTAAGTCGGTGCAAAGGCGGTGTATGAGGTGTTTGCACCTTATATAACCTCTCATCTCACGAACAGACTCAGTAAACCCTAATCTGATATTTCTCTCCTAGATCTAAGCTCGACTTACGTGTACTATAGTATTAAATTTATAAAAAGTGAAATCAATCTGTTAATAAAATGTACATAAGATATATAAATATCAGTTTGTTACACAAAACCTGATAAGACATATTAAACTCACTAACTGCATCATATTCAATTTTAAGAGATATATAAAAGGTTGTAACTTTTTATAGTTACCTACTAAATAACAAAAAATGAGTATGAGTATTTAAAATGGCCGAATACAATAAATACAAACAATATTGCAGTTTAGGTTTGATTGAGCCTGTTCGTGAACGGTAGCGAAAAGAGGTTACTCCCTTTCATGCCCAAAAGTTATGTTTTATGTTTTGGACCATAACACAATTGCATTAAACAATTACTGGACCAGAAACATTATAAGGGTTGTCTCGGTATATATTTATTACCGCTCTTTATCATTGAAAATATGAGTTTAAACTTTACACTCTTGTCGCAGATTTGTTCTTGTATTGCTATGAAAGAATTTCATATTGAGTCGTTCACCAGATACTCAGGCAGATATTATTGAAGCCTTTATTAACACTCGGTTTCTGGATGACATATTGATCATTTACAATCCTTTCTTTTTTACTATAATGGTTATTACAAGCTATTCTAAAGCAATTCAACGCAGCAAAGCTAATATTTATGATACTGTCGCTTCTTTCTTGATTTACATCTCTCTATTGAAAATGGTGAAATAATTAGTAAAATCTATGACAAGAGAGATGATTTTAATGTTAATTATCCCCACATAGATGGTGATGTTCCTCGAGCTACTTCTTACGGGTTTATGTTCTTAAAGTATTCGTTTTTCTAGAGCGTGTAGTCGTTCTTAATAAGAAGCTACTCCAGCAGGGCTACCGTTACCATAAACTTCAGAACACCTTTGCAACATGTTATTATCGTAGCCCTGATCTACTTTTAAAATATAAATGTAATATAAGAACTTTTTTGCGACCAGGACTATCACAACCTGAACTTACAACCTGACTTCTATAGTGGTGTGATTTTCAAACTTCGTAAGATCATTATCATTATCATAAGTATAAGGTCGTTAACGTTCATATAATCGTTATTATGCTTGTTGAAACGTTTATCAAACGAGGTTATGATCCTATCATTTTGCAAAGCACTGCATGTTTAGTGGTTTGGTGGTTGACAGTTCGTCACTATGCTTTCCTCTTTGATTGTGCGATAATCTGACATATTGTGGACCCCTATGATGACGTCTACCTAAATCCTCAAAGGACGGTAGCGTTTGAGGTTTGTATTAAATATTGTCTTGAGTTATTGAGTACTTGCTTTGTGGCTTTCTAGGCTTTTTCTATATGCATGTAAACATGAACATTAATGTGTTGTACTTATAATGCCTATTACTTTTGCCTTGTTTGTTAAAGAATATAACCAGGCGGGGATATCTTAGTTTGCACTGTCCCGTTTTATTGAGATGACAGTAGAGCAAGTGTGAGGTTTGGTGCACCCTAGAACCTGTTTGAAATCCCCGGCGGCCTTTTCTGCCACTGACCGTTCCAAAGCGGTAGCCATATTGTCAACCCTTTTGTATTAGTGATGTCATATTATCTTTTATTGGCGGCGCGCTTTGAGCGCGCTGCCTATATTTGTATTGGTTTTTGATGCTGCATAAGGAGGAGCACGTAACGTATGGAGGAGCACGTGATTAAAAAGGTTGGAGTGAAAGACTGGCCAAAGTGTTGGGGGTAGAAGATTGGCCATAAGATCGTGCTGATATATTGAAATTGCTGTATTAAAAGTGGCGCTATGTCCATATATTAGGTAACTATTACAGCTACAACTTTGAAACTGTATACAGTTGTTCTACATCATACCATGACCCAGCATATCAGGTTTCATAACTCTGTGCAGCTTTCTGCAAAAGTTATGCCCCTTTTTGAACTTAGTATATTGGTTAAGTTTTCCGTTAAGGTCCGCTTTTTAGCCAGTATGTTTTTGGAAAAAATACGACTTATTGTTATCCCTTGATCGGCGTCTGCGTATTTGGTAGGTTTTATGTTAAGGTGCACTTCTTTCAGTAACTATAACAGATACAGCTTTGAAATGTTTCTTGAGCATGCTATTTCCTGACGCAGGCCATGCAATACTGGTTTCCACCAAGGAAAATCTCATGATCAGCCCTACGTGGCACACACCAATTACAAAAATCAGTGTCAAACATTCAAAAAAGCAAACTGTATGATATATTACCACTACAAACCACTTCTTCCGAATACATGTCCACCTACCCCAGCCATTTGTCATAGTACACATTTCACTGATCATATCATATTCTTTTTTGATATTTTTTTTAGTTAATTCAAACTGCCTCAAATTTCTAAAAATCTTCATAACATTCTAGAAATATATATCATCAGCAATTAATGCAAACACTTAAATATGTTTTGATATCTTAAGTATATGCATTTGTTCTCAAGTTACTATTGCTTACTGTTGCCATATATTGTTTTATACTTTTTAAAGTGTTTCTACTTTTTTGTTTTATATAATAAAAATTGCAAATAAATACACTTGTTTGTTTCCTTCTTTTGAAAACATTCTGCGCCGCCCTGATACTTTGCATCAGTTTCTTCTTATTCTTCTTTGTGATTGGTATTTGTTTCACTTTTTCGAGATATATGTCTACATAAATATATATTTCTACAATAGATAAGAAGTTTGCGAGAAATCGTTTTACCATACTCTATGATAATAATGTTATATCTTAGTTTTGCTCAAACAGTTTCATTTCTTTATCGTTTATTGGGCTAAGCCCTGTCAGCAAATCCAGTGATTATGACCCATTTAGTTATAAAAATAGCTCGACGAGTGTTATTTATAAAAACTACATACAATTCTAATTTGATATAAATTATCTTATAGTTAATTGACAATGTATTCCATTCCTCAGGTTATTAGAACTGATAACATTAAACCGTTAACGCCCTACATGACTTATTTAACAAAATGTTAGTACGAGTTGCCATGTACATTAAGTATGCCAATGTGGATACTTGTTTCTTTTGAATTATAGGTATTGCGTGTTCCGACGCTAAAAGCTTTGAATGTACGGATGGTTCATGTATACCGTACAATCTGATATGTGACGGGATATCTCATTGCAAGAATGGATTTGACGAAGAAGGATGTGGTAATTATTTACTTCAGCTACTTATTTAAATTAGCTCTCCCGCCAACAACAGCCACATTTTACAACATATGTATACCGTTTCGAAACCTACTAATGACGACGTATTTATATAACTTGCATATTTTAATAGTTTAAACTCTATAGACACAGTATAAACGGCTTTAACCAGCAAAGCCAACACCCAAACATGGAGCGACAAATTGAGTTACCATAATTCATTTTACGAATATTCAATCACGGGTATTTTAAAAATTATTTAATGAACCTGTACTTTTAATCTCCACATATACATTATTATAGGACTTGTACGCCTGGGTAGAATTTTGATACACCGTTTTGTGGTGTAATTTTGTCGTTATTTGGCGGGTTAGTTTCTGTAAGTCTTTGCATGTTGCCAATACAATTACTTCTTGTGACACTTCCATAGTCAGGAACGTATTAGAGTTGATAATAAATATATATAATTTGTAAAACGTGTATTGATTAATCACGCATGAAATGTTATGTTGGCGTATGTTTTCATCTTAGATATACATTAAATGAATAATGAATTTGTAATATTATATTTTAGGGGGTGGGGGTCGTCCAGGATCTTACTGAGAAACACCAGCTGTGGTCCTCCTGTATAAATAGACATTCATTGTGATGTCGTTTGCTTTTATTATTACTTTTGCCTTCTTGTTTGTCTGTTTGCGTGTTTGTTTCTGTATTTTGTGGTTGACTGTCCTCCTTGAATGCTACTTTCCCTAAATAACTATTCTAAAATATTTGGATACTGCATCAGAACAAAAATGAATTACATTTCAACGTTGCAGTACTTTAAAGAGTGGTCAAATGTCAGATAAGTGCAAACATTTTATTCTATAGTAGTTTTTTTTACTATATGAGTTAATTAACATTAATTCAGTATTCACTGGCATGTTTAGCAAAATGGTTATACATGGAACTGTACTATCAAACATTAAGATAAAACACCGTACTGCAAAACACGAATTGCATTAGAAAATGCAAAAATCAAAGATAAATATGTTTCATGTCAACAATAATTTAATTTCAAGGTCTTACGATATACTACTTCGAATATGTTCTTTGGCTGTTATGAATAAAGTCTACTTTTCTACTTTTCTATTCTGAATGCGACATGTCCAGGATATAAGCATCCTTTTTGGTACGATACAGTTATTTCTGGCCACGAAAATGCACGGAAACTGGTAAATTGGCCATTTTGGTGTTTTTATGTTAGTGGTGTCAGGCAACGCAGTATTTTCCACTTTCACTCCAGAGTTTGACATAAATTCATATCTTCTCGAGTCGTATTTTACTGTCGTTTTCGTCAAGTCACTGTTCATCCAAGCTCACATTGATTTTCTCACCTACTAACAAAACCAAGAATTATCCACCGTCATTTTTGTTTAATCATCTCAAGCTGGTTCGTTAATGTGTTAACTAGCCATACTTTGTTAATAGATATGCCTGATAAGACTACATATTCTATATATTTTGCCACCGTTTGAAATAGATTCAACAGTTCAGTCATACACATATGTTAACGTCATTGGGGATCATCCTTTGGGCGTTTATTATTTAAAGATAAACATTTATATATAATAAGATACCGATGCATATAATCCAACATAAATATAACTTTACTGAATTAAAAAAGGTACGTATACTAAGTGAGGACATGCCTTTATATCAGCTTTAAAACAAAAAGACCTCTCGCTAAAATGGAAATCTCCGGTAGTATCAAATAACTACATTCTGAGTTTTTTCACTCCGAATAAGGCTAAGTTCGTAAAAACGATAGTCGAGTACATAGTCTCTAATGTGTTTCTGCAGGTTCAAGAACAAAAACCTTTAAATAAGCTCCACGATGGCAACAAGGTAACGGACAAGACCATCAAGTCTTGGAAACAATTTTTTACGTGGTTAGAAGTTCATGAGTTTAGTACAGAAAAGTGCATCTTCTGCACAAAATTTAAAATGAAAAATGTACGGTCCGCTCAAGGAGCACCAAACGTACGGAGATAAAAGAGAGACAGTGTCTCCCAGGACCATGTCGGCGCCGAATAGCTTATTTATGCTTTAAAGCAAATATTTCATTCAGTTTTGTTTCAAAATTGGATTTTCACTCAATTAATTTTAATTTGAAGAGTGAAATACACTATTAGGTCAAAAGTTATGTGGGTATTGGTAGTATTGGAATACTAAGTAATTATTCAGTATTTCGTGTTCAGATATGGATGTGATGAACGAATGTATATCTGAAAAGTACAGAAGATGTGATGGTAGGATGCAGGCAAGGATAATAGACCAGTGAGTATGTAATAAATATTGTGGTCAATACCACTGGTTCGTATCGTATCGTTATACGCTTTTACCGGATATTAATATATTTAAATGATTAAAATAATATTTAATAACTAAATAGTTTGTTTCACCAAAACATCGACAACTGACAGGTAAAATGTAAAGTTTATAAAAGTCGTACATACGAGGAGCGTTTAATATGTAATGCAACTAGCCGTCGTATTAACGTTGGGTGAGGTTTACACATGAAATTTGAAAATTATCTTATAGAATGAACCTTTGGTGACACTTTCTGATTTTTTTTTTAAAATCAGTGAAGATATAAGTCTATGACGACTGTTTGTTTGGGACATATTCATATACACTGACTTAAAAAGCGGCAGAAAAGTTTAATGAATTTGCATAGGTCGTAATGTTGAATTCATAAAAAAAAAATTGTTTGTAGCAAACTAATTTATTCAAACTTTTGTTGTAACTAGATATGTGTAGATATTACGTAAACGATGTTTTCAATACAAAACATCGATATAGTCCAAGGCAAGAAATGCAGTTTTCTTGGAAATATAATAGTCCTGAAAATATCAAATTCCAATAAAATAATAGTCAAATTCAGTTTGAAGATATGACGGAAAATGGTTTTAATTGGGATGACAATAGGGTAAGTGTGAGATTTGGTGCACCCTAGAACCTGGTTTAAACCCCAGTAGCCTTTTTGGCCACTGACCGTTCCTTTTGTGTTTGTGATGTATTTTGCATTTTTTACTTTTGCCTTCTCGTTTGTCTGTTTGCGTGTTTGTTTTTGTGTTTTGTGGTTGACTGTCGTCATTGAATGCTACTTTCCATGTCCGATTTTTATATCTTTCTTTTTTTTTAAATACTTGGGTAACGAATTGAAGGGATAGTCTAAAGATTTAATATGACATCAGCAATTTTAGTTACACCTCTCCAAACTATTAAAGCGTGAAGTTGCTCTTCGCTTTTTTAGCATCAAATTTAAGCTATATTTTGTCGCACTGACAACATTTAAGGGAGCAATAAACTCAAAAAATAACACATTACAAATAAAACCTAGTAACATTTTCATGAAAGATATAAGGTTTGTGGTTTAGGCAAAACAAATTCATATTGGCCGTCGAAATCAGATTTGTTAGGTCAAACTAGTTTGTTTCCGTGTTTTGGCGTGTTCAGTATCATTTACATGTCTTAAATAAATGCCCTCAAAAAACATTTTTCATGTGATTGGAAGTACCTAAAAATTGATAAATTATTGGGGGAAAGTTCATGTTTAACATAATCCTTATCTATAACTACATACTAAGGACAGTATTAAAATTGCATTATAGTAATGTACGCCCATCGTATGTGTTTCTCATTACTTAAACTACTGTTAATTATTTCTGATTCCGATAGATATGATGCGTTACATGGGATGTTAAGTCATGTATAGGTGCTGTTGGATTTGTGACTTAGTTATTTTGTTTGTTTTTGGTTTTGTTGTCAATTAGCTCAGTTCATGATTGTTACTGTGTTGGGTGTTATCGGGGCGAAGTGCTAGTGAGTTACTTGTTGATGTCTATTATTTGTGGAAGTAGCGTGAGGTGTGTTATTGTGTTTGATGAAGATTTTATTTGTGATTGATTATGATTTATATTAGTGAGGTTTGGTGTGAGGTTAGTGTTGTGAGTGTTGGTGGATGCGTTTGATGTTATGTATTTATCTGAGATTATTGTTATGATTGACTATCCTTAGAAAACTAGTAGTAATGGGTGTAATGGTGTGTATTGTAGAGAAGTTGGGGTATGCATATGATTGTTGTGGGGTGTGGATTTGTTTTTAGTGTTGTATGGAGTGTGAGGGTTGTTGATAAAGTATGGTATGATATGTTAATTAGATTTTTTAATTGAGGAGTTAGGGTGTTGGTTGGGGGTGGGTGGGTGGGTGGGGGATAGGGGGTGTGGGTTGGTGATAGGAGTGGGTTTTTGAATGTGATGGGGGTAGGTGTTTAGGGGGGTAATTATGAAATTTTGTGGATGGGTTGTTTTGTAAGATGTTAGATGGAGGTTGGGGGAGGGTGAGGAGGGGATGGTAGGAGATGATAGGTAGATTGTTTAAGGTGGTGAGAGGGTTGGAGAGGTGGGGTGGGGGGGGGAGATATTGTTGTTAAGGGTGATGTGTGGGTGGTTATGGATATAGTGAGGAGGGTGATGGGAAGGGTTTTTGAGAAAAGGAGTAGTTGATGTTGGTTGGGGGGTAGGGGAAGGGGGTAATTATAATTGTGTGAGGGGGTTGGTTTGTAAGAGTGTTAAGGAGTGTGGGTGTGGGGGGAGGATGGGATGGTAGGAGATGTTATTAGTATTGTTTTAGGGAGTGAGGGAGGTGGGGGGAGTGTGGGGGGGGGGGGAGATATGTGTTGATAAGGGGGTTGGGGGTTGTGTGTGAGGGATGTGTTGGTTTGTATTGTGTGGGGATGGGGTAGAGTGAGGGTGGTAGTGAGGTAGGGGTTTGTGTTGGTGGGGGTGGAGTTGTATTTTTTAGGTGTGTTGGGGGGGGGAGTGATTATGTTGTTGAAGGGGGGGAAGGTGTTTGATTTGGGGGGTTTTTTTGGTTTTATGTTGGTTTAGTGTTGTGTGTTTGTTGTTATGGGGGGGTGTTGTGTTGGATTTGGTTTTTGGAGGTTATGTTGTGAATGGTTGATGTAGGTGAATT
>JAWPHD010022981.1:0-23403 GCA_037043455.1 Cyrtodaria siliqua | reverse complement strand
TAAACAAAGCAGCCATGTTTAAGGTCAAATCAAAACGATTTTCAACAAGGACCAACACCATGTCATACTGATCATTTTAGAAAAAGTCCCATATCAATATCTCTTATTGTTTTGAAGAAGTAGTCGCTACAAACTTATTTATTTTAAATCTATTTTTAGCCTTGGCGGCCATCTTGAATTTCCGGCCGACCTGAAATTTTTCTAGGATCAACTAGACATCAAGAGCAACATTCCTGTGAAGTTTCATGAACATCCGTCAAGTAGTTTCAGACGAGTAGTCGCTACAAGTTTTTACTATATAACTCTATGTAACCAAAGATGGCCACTGGCAGCCATGTTTAACGTCGAATCAAAATAATTTTCCACAAGGATCTACACCATGTCATGCTGATCATTTTAGAAAAAGTCCCATATCAATATCACTTATAGTTTTCAAGAAGTAGTCGCTACAAACTTATTTTTTAAAAATCTATTTTTAGCTGTGACGGCCATCTTGAATTTCGGGCCGACCTGAAATTTTGATAGGATCAATAAGACATCAAGAGCAACATTCCTGTAAAGTTTCATGACAATCCGCCAAGTAGTTTCAGAGGAGTAGTCACTACAAGTTTTTACTATATAACTCCATGTAAACAAAGATGGCCGCTGGCAGCCATGTTAAAGTTGAATCAAAACGATTTTTGACTAGGATCAACATCATGTAATGCTGATCATTTTAGAAAAAGTCCCATATCAATATCACTTATAGTTTTCAAGGAGTAGTCGCTACAAACTTATTTTTTAAAAATCTATTTTTAGCTGTGACGGCCATCTTGAATTTCCGGCCGACCTGAAATTTTTCTAGGATCAATAAGACATCAAGAGCAACATTCCTGTAAAGTTTCATGACAATCCGCCAAGTAGTTTCAGAGAAGAAGTCGCTACAAGTTTTTACTATATAACTCTATGTAAACAAAGATGGCCGCTGGCAGCCATGTTTAACGTTGAATCAAAACGATTTTTGACTAGGATCAACATCATGTCATGCTGATCATTTTAGAAAAAGTCCCATATCAATATCACTTATAGTTTTCAAGAAGAAGTCGCTACAAACTTGTATTTTAAAACTCTATTTTTAGCTTTGGCGGCCATCTTGGATTTCACATCAACATGAATTTTTGCTAGGATCAACTAGACTTTATGGGCAACATTTCTGTAAAGTTTCATGAATATCCATCCAGTAGTTTCAGCTGTGAAGTCGCTACAAATAAAAGTTTACGGACAGACGGACAGACGGACAGACGGACAGACAGACGGACGACGGATGCCGCACCACGGCATAAGCTCTGCTGATCTCTGATCAGTAGAGCTAAAAATAAATAAATTAATAATTAAAAAAAATAATTAAAAAAAAAGAAAGTTTGGTAACGATCGGATGAAAAATGAAGGCCCTCTCGTCTAAACGAGGCAAAATATAGCGTTTTGAACTAAATCAAGGGCCATAACTAAGCTGTTACTGGTCCGATATGTTTGGTTTTCAAACTTGTCTGAGCTTTCATTGATATTAACAATCCGATAAAGTTTGATAAAGATCAGATGAACAATGAAGCCCCTATCATCTTAACAAGGCAAAATATAGCATTTTTAACTAAATCAAGGGCCACAACTCCGCTATTGCTGGTCCGATATGGCTGGTTTACGAACTTGTTCGAGCTTTCAACGACATTAACAATCTGATAAAGTTTGATAAAGATAGGATGAACAATGAAGCCCCTATCGCGTTAACGAGGCAAAATATAGCATTTTTAACTAAATCAAGGGCCATAACTCCTGTTACTATTCCGATATGGCTGGTTTTTGAGCCTGTCCAAGCTTTCATTGATATTAACAATCTGGTAAAGTTTGGTAAAGATTGGATGAAAAATGAAGGCCCTATCGTCTTCACGAGGCAAAATATAGCATTTTTAACTTGCCTGAGCTATCATTGACATTAACAATATACTGAGGCTTCCTGCCAAATTTCGTAGAAATCCATCAAGCTGTTTAAGAGGAGTAGCGCCGACAAGAAATTTAAAATAAAAATGTCAAAGGGCCATAACTCCGTCAAAAATCAGCGAACAGGAACAAAAGCGTGATATGCACAACTAGACATCTTACCGATGCTTCCTGCCAAGTTTCGGCGAAATTCAACAAGGCATTTAGGATGAGTAGCGCCGACAAGAAATTTTAAAGTAAGTGTCAAGTTATTAAAAAGATAATGAAATAAACAAGAGGTCAATGACCTTGAAGCTCTACTGATTGATTTTGATTTCAGGAAGTAGTCGCTACAGACTTGGTTTTTTTTTTGAAAATCTATTTTTAACAGTGGCGGCCATCTTGAATTTCCGGCCGACCTGAAATTTTGCTAGGATCAATTAGACATTAAGAGCAACATTTCTGTAAAGTTTCATGAAAATCCGTCAAGTAGTTTCAGAGGAGTAGTCGCTACAAGTTTTTATTATATAACTCTATGTAAACAAAGATGGCCGCTGGTAGCCATGTTTAACGTCAAATCAAAACGATTTTCGACAAGGACCAACATCATGTCATACTGATCATTTTAGAAAAAGTCCCATATCAATATCACTTATAGTTTTGAAGAAGTAGTCGCTACAAACTTATTTTTTTTAAATCTATTTTTAGCTGTGACGGCCATCTTGAATTTCTGGCAGATCTGAAATTTTGCTAGGATCAATTAGACATCAAGAGCAACATTCCTGTAAAGTTTCAAGGATCAACATCATGTCATGCTGATCATTTTAGAAAAAGTCCCATATCAATATCACTTATAGTTTTCAAGAAGTAGTCGCTACAAACTTGTATTTTAAAACTCTATTTTTAGCTTTGGCGGCCATCTTGGATTTCACATCAACATGAATTTTTGCTAGGATCAACTAGACTTTATGGGCAACATTTCTGTAAAGTTTCATGAATATCCATCCAGTAGTTTCAGAGGAGTTGTCGCTACAAATAAAAGTTTACGGACAGACAGACAGACAGACGGACGCCGCACCACGGCATCAGCTCTGCTGATCTCTGAAAAAAAAAATAAAAATAAAAAATAAAAAAAATAATCAAATTAAAAACCTAAAAAAATATTAAAAAACAGTTTTTGCCTATACAAGCCTAAGTAAGACTGTGACTTGGTAGAAGACCACAAGCTTACAGCAAATGCAAAATATTAAACCTCTGGCTCTTGCAGTTTCAGAGAAGAAGATTTTTTAAATTTTTCCCTATACATGTCTATGTAATACATGTGACCCTTGGAGCGGGGTCAAATGTGACCCGAGGGTCACAAATTGAACAACTTGGTAAAGGACCATAAGCTTATAGCAAATACAAAATATTAAACCTCTGGCTCTTGCAGTTCCAGAGAAGAAGATTTTTTTCAGTTTTTCCCTATACAAGCATTTATGTAAAACATGTGACCCTTAGGGCGGGGTCAAATGTGACCCGAGGGTCACAATTCGAACAAACTTGGTAAAGGACCATAAGCTTATATTAAATGCAAAATATTAAACCTCTGGCTCTTGTAGTTTCCGAGAAGATTTTTAAAAAAAAATTCCTATATAAGTCTATGTAAAACTGTGACCCCCAGGGCGGGGACAAATTTGACCCCAGGGTCACCATTTGAACAAACTTAGTAGAGGACCATAAGCTGATGCTACATGTAATACATGAGAGCTCTGTGCCTTGTGGTTTCAGAGAAGAAGATTTTTTAAAGTTTTTTCCTATATGTCTATATGAAAAACATGCAAAACCTCAATATACAAACTTTGGACCCCCGGGGCTGTTTGAACAAACTTGATAGTCTAGGCTTTGGCGATCATTTTAAAAGAAGAACTGTTGAAATCTGTCCAGCGGTTCTGGAGAAGAAGATTTTTTAAGGTTTTGACCATATACGGCAATGGCAGCCATCTTGGATGTAGCGCTGACCTAATTTTAACAAATCTAAAAAGCATTCATCTAAGGATCATCCACGTGAAGTTTGTCAAAATTAGCCAAGCAGTTTCTGAGGAGAAGTCGTTTGAAGAAAAGTTAACGGACGACGGACAAAGCACCATCCCATAAGCTCTGCTGGCCCTTGGCCCTTGGCCAGTAGAGCTAAAAAAAGATGGTCGCAGGCATCCATGTTTGACATAGAATCAATGAATTTTGTTTAGGACCAACTACATGTCATGCCAGTCATTTAAGTAAAGGTTCCAAATCAATACCACTTATGTTTTTTGATAAGTAGTTGCCATGAACAAGTATTTAAACTGTGGCAGCCATCTTGAATTTCCGGACAACCTGATTTTTACTTAATGGAACTAACTGGGCATCAAAACCAACATTCCTGTAAAGTTTTATAAAAGTCATTTTGGTAAAGGTACCAAAGAGCTTACGGTTATAGAGAAGTAGTTGCCACAAAACTGTATTTAATAAATCTATTTTTAGACATGGTGGCCATCTTGAATTTTAGGCCAACATGATTTTTACTAAGAACCAACTAGACATCAAGAGCAATATTCCTATATTCCTAAATATTATGATTTATTATGCAACATTATAATCTCATTCCATTTTATCCTACTCTAAAGAATATATTTTTTTCCAGCTTATAAAAATGTCATAATGCTACCAAAAAGTTCAATTATAAAATTATAACAAGAGGTCAATGACCTTGAAGCTCTACTGATCGATTTTGATTTCAGGAAGTAGTCGCTACAAACTGTTTTTTTGAAAATCTATTTTTAGCTGTGGTGGCCATCTTGAATTTCCGGCCGACCTGAAATTTTGCTAGGATCAATAAGACATCAAGAGCGACATTCCTGTGAAGTTTCATGAAAATCCGTCAAGTAGTTTCAGAGGAGTAGTCGCTACAAGTTTTCATTATATAACTCTATGTAAACAAAGATGGCCACTGACAGCCATGTTTAACATTGAATCAAAATAATGTTCGACTCGGATAACCATCATGTCATGCTGATCATTTTAGAAAAAGTCCCATATCAATATCTCTTATAGTTTTCAAGAAGTAGTCGCTACAAACTTATTTTTTAAAAATCTATTTTTAACTGTGGCGGCCATCTTGAATTTCCGGCCGACCTGAAATTTTTCTAGGATCAACTAGACATCAAGAGCAACATTCCTGTGAAGATTCATGAACATCCATCAAGTAGTTTCAGAGGAGTAGTCGCTACAAGTTTTTACTATATAACTCTATGTAACCAAAGATGGCCACTGGCAGCCATGTTTAACGTCGAATCAAAATAATTTTCCACAAGGATCTACATCATGTCATGCTGATCATTTCAGAAAAAGTCCCATATCAATATCACTTATAGTTTTCAAGAAGTAGTCGCTACAAACTTATTTTTTAAAAATCTATTTTTAGCTGTGACGGCCATCTTGAATTTCCGGCCGACCTGAAATTTTTCTCGGATCAATTAGACATCAAGAGCAACATTCCTGTAACGTTTCATGACAATCCGCCAAGTAGTTTCAGAGGAGTAGTCGCTACAAGTTTTTACTATATAACTCTATGTAAACAAAGATGGCCGCTGGCAGCCATGTTTAACGTCGAATCAAAACGATTTTCGACAAGGATCAACATCATGTCATGCTGATCATTTTAGAAAAAGTCCCATATCAATATCACTTATAGTTTTCAAGAAGTAGTCGCTACAAACTTGTATTTTGAAAATCTATTTTTAGCCATGGCGGCCATCTTGAATTTCCGGCCGACCTGAAATTTTGCTAGGATCAATAAGACATCAAGAGCAACATTTTTGTGAAGTTTCATGAAAATCCGTCAAGTAGTTTCAGAGGAGTAGTCGCCACAAGTTTTCATTATATAACTCTATGTAAACAAAGATGGCCACTGGCAGCCATGTTTAATGTCGAATCAAAATAATGTTCGACTCGGATAACCATCATGTCATGCTGATCATTTTAGAAAAAGTCCCATATCAATATCACTTATAGTTTTCAAGAAGTAGTCGCTACAAACTTATTTTTTAAAAATCTATTTTTAACTGTGGCAGCCATCTTGAATTTCTGGCCGATCTGAAATTTTGCTAGGATCAATTAGACATTAAGAGCAACATTCCTGTAAAGTTTCATGAAAATCCGCCAAGTAGTTTTAGAGGAGTAGTCGCTACAAGTTTTTACTATATGACTCTATGTAAACAAAGATGGCCGCTGGCAGCCACGTTTAACGTCGAATCAAAACAATTTTTGATAAGGACCAACATCATGTCATGCTGATCATTTTAGAAAAAGTCCCATATCAATATCACTTATAGTTTTCAAGAAGTAGTCGCTACAAACTTGTATTTTGAAAATTTATTTTTAGCCGTGGCGGCCATCTTGAATTTCCGGCCGACCTGAAATTTTGCTTGGATCAATAAGACATCAAGAGCAACATTCCTGTGAAGTTTCATGAAAATCCGCCAAGTAGTTTCAGAGGAGTAGTCGCTACAAGTTTTCATTATATAACTCTATGTAAACAAAGATGGCCGCTGGCAGCCATATTTATCGTCAAATCAAAACGATTTTCGACAAGGACCAACATCATGTCATGCTGATCATTTTAGAAAAAGTCCCATATCAATATCACTTATAGTTTTCAAGAAGTAGTCGCTACAAACTTGTATTTAAAAAATCTATTTTTAGCTTTGGCGGCCATCTTGGATTTCACATCAACATGAATTTTTGCTAGGATCAACTAGACTTCATGGGCAACATTTTTGTAAAGTTTTATGAATATCCATCCAGTAGTTTCAGAGGAGTAGTCGCTACAAATAAAAGTTAACAGACGGACAGACGGACGGACGGACGGACGACGGACGCCGCACCACGGCATAAGCTCTGCTGATCTCTGATCAGTAGAGCTAAAAATTAAATCCGTTACATCAACCTTAGTTTATCCTCTTTTTTTCTGCTTCAAATCACACTGTGGAACAGAAATGGAATGATCTGTATTCAGAAATATAGCAGGTGTGTGACCGGTCAGTCAGGTCACAGGTCAGTCAGGTCACACACACACAGGTCATGTTATGCAATTTCTCCTGAGAATTATGTTACTATCTCAGATTTGCTCTTGTCTCAGGTTATAGCTGGACATACATGTGATACTTTCAGGACCTCAATCTGGGAGTTAACTGATTTTTTTAAGGGAGATTCATGCAAAATTCTGGGATGTTTTTTCGAACTAAAGCAACGTACGTCAATCACGGAACTCCTTTTGAAGTAAAATCTTTATAAAATTCATTAATTGTTTTAATTAAATCATACATACCAAATTCATGCCGACAAAGTTTACTTTCGTTTTCGCTATCCGATAATTACTGCGTCGTCTTTAACAAACATTCATTTTCCACTTCTAAATAAATGACACCGGCAATTTGTTTCAAGTCGTATACATCATTAAAGACTTCATAAGTGTGCTGCTAATCCTTTGATAAGATCAATTAAGCCAATAAACTGTTTGCAAATAACTTCCCCCAAGGCTATTGATCCAGGGCAAATCCAGGTATGTCACGTGACGATCTCGTGAATCTCGCGAGTCTCGAGATAATAACATCAACAAACATATACCAAACAAAGGAAATGGACCGATGATTTTCGAAAAATCTATTTTAGCAATTTTACGGGAGTTTTTCACAAAATTCCGTGGGGCCGGAAGGAGCTGGGTTAGAATTCCGTGAGATTTCATCTCACGCCATGAGCTATAACATGTATGACTGGAAAATCAGAATTAAAATAAAATCTTAAAATCCTACAATTTGTTTTCAGTTTTTTTCTGAGAGTCAAAATACAAAAGAGACTAAATCCTTACCCTTCTATGAAAGTATAATGGACTATTCTTTTAATTTGGACCAGTCCGTTTGTAGTACAAAGGGGTGTTTCGATCAAATGACTGATGAGCACCAAGACAGTTAAACCCTGATCAGCCTGCAAGATGTTGTGCCAGTCATTTTGGTAAAGGTTCCAAATCAATATCACTTATGTTTTTTGAGAAGTAGTCACCACAAAATTGCATTTTTTAATACTATTTTTAACCACTGCGGCCATCTTGAATTTCCGACCAACCTGAACTTTTGCTAGGATCAACTAGACATCAAGAGCAACATTCCTGTAACGTTTCATGAAAATCCGTCTGGTAGTTTTTAGAGGAGTAGTCACTACAAGTTTTCATTATATAACTCTATGAAAACAAAGATGGCCGCTGGTGGCCATATTTAATGTTGAATTAAAATATTTAATGTCAAATCAAAACAAATGAATCAACATCATGTCATGTTGATCATTTTAGAAAAAGTCCCATATCAATATCAATTATAGTTTTTAAGTAGTCACTAAAGACGTACCCCAAGGTTCTGTCTTCGGGCCAATTCTCTTTCTACTATACATTATACCTAAATGACCTACTCAAAATAACTTTCGACAAGGATCAACATCATGTCATACTGATCTTTTTAGAAAAAGTCCCATATCAATATCACTTATAGTTTTCAAGAAGTAGTCGCTACAATCTTGTATTTTGAAAATCCATTTTTAGCCATGGCGGCCATTTTGAATTTCCGGCTGACCTGAAGATTTGCTAGGATCAATTAGACATCAAGAGCAACATTCCTGTGAAGTTTCATGAAAATCCGTCAAATAGTTTCAGAGGAGTAGTCGCTACAAGTTTTCATTATATAACTCTATGTAAACAAAGATGGCTGCAGGCGGCCATGTTTAACTTCACATCAAAATAATTTTTGACAAGGATCAACATCATGTCATACTGATCATTTTAGAAAAGTCCCATATCAATATCACTTATAGTTTTCAAGAAGTAGTCGCTACAAACTTGTATTTTAAAAACCTATTTTTAGCCATGGTGGCCATCTTGAATTTCCAGCCGACCTGAAATTTTGCTAGGATCAATAAGACATTAAGAGTAACATTCCTGTAAAGTTTCATGAAAATCCGTCAAGTGGTTACAGAGGAGTAGTCGCTACAAGTTTTTACTAGATAACTCTGTAAACAAAGATGGCCACTGACAGCCATGTTTAACATCGAATCAGAAAGATTTTCGACAAGGACCAACATCATTTTCATGCTGATCATTTTAGAAAAAGTCCCAAATCAATATTACTTATAGTTTTTAAGAAGTAGTCGCTCCAAACTTGTTTTTTGAAAATCTATTTCTAGCCGTGGTGGCCATCTTGAATTCCGGCCGACCTGAAGTTTTGCTAGGATCAATTAGACATCAAGAACAACATTTATGTAAAGTTTCATAAAAATCCATTCAATAGTTTCAGAGGAGTTCAAAGAGCTACAAAAAAAATTTACGGACAGACAGACGGACGGACGGACGGACACCGCACCATGGCATAAGCTCTGCTGATCTCTGATCAGTAGAGCTAAAAATGGTAGAAATGAAGTAAAATATAGCATTTTTAACTAAATCAAGGGCCATAACTCTGCTGTTACTGGTCCGATTTGGTTTTCGAACTTGTATGAGCTTTCAGTTTACAGTTTGGTAAAGATCGGATGAAAAACAAGAGGTCAATGACCTTGAAGCTCTACTGATTGATTTTGATTTCAGGAAGTAGTCGCTACAGACTTGTTTTTTGAAAATCTATTTTTAACCGTGGCGGCCATCTTGAATTTCCGGCCGACCTGAAATTTTGCTTGGATCAATAAGACATTAAGAGCAACATTCCTATGAAGTTTCATGAAAATCCGTCAAGTAGTTTCAGAGAAGCAGTCGCTACAAGTTTTCATTATATAACTCTATGTAAACAAAGATGGCCACTGGCAGCCATGTTTAACGTCAAATCAAAACGATTTTCGACAAGGACCAACATCATGTCATACTGATCATTTTAGAAAAAGTCCCATATCAATATCTCTTATTGTTTTGAAGAAGTAGTCGCTACAAACTTATTTATTTTAAATCTATTTTTAGCTTTGGCGGCCATCCTGAATTTCCGACCGACTTGAAATTTTTCTAGGATCAACTAGACATCAAGAGCAACATTCCTGTGAAGTTTCATGAACATCCGTCAAGTAGTTTCAGAGGAGTAGTTGCTACAAGTTTTTACTATATAACTCTATGTAACCAAAGATGGCCACTGGCAGCCATATTTAATGTCGAATCAAATAATGTTCCACAAGGATCTACATCATGTCATGCTGATCATTTTAGAAAAAGTCCCATATCAATATCACTTATAGTTTTCAAGAAGTATCGCTACAAACTTATTTTTTAAAAATCTATTTTTAGCTGTGACGGCCATTTTGAATTTCCGGCGGACCTGAAATTTTTCTAGGATCAATTAGACATCATGAGCAACATTCCTGTAAAGTTTTATGACAATCCGCCAAGTAGTTTCAGAGTAGTAGTCGCTACAAGTTTTTACTATATAACTCTATGTAAACAAAGATGGCCGCTGGCAGCCATGTTTAACGTTGAATCAAAACGATTTTTGACAAGGATCAACATCATGTCATGCTGAACATTTTAGAAAAAGTCCCATATCAATATCACTTATAGTTTTCAAGAAGTAGTCGTTACAAACTTGTATTTTAAAACTCTATTTTTAGCTTTGGCGGCCATCTTGGATTTCACATCAACATGAATTTTTGCTAGGATCAACTAGACTTTATGGGCAACATGTCTGTAAAGTTTCATGAATATCCATCCAGTAGTTTCAGAGGAGTTGTCGCTACAAATAAAAGTTTACGGACAGACGGACGGACGACGGACGTCGCACCACGGCATAAGCTCTGCTGATCTCTGAGCTTTCATTGACATTAACAATCTGGTAAAGTTTGGTAAAGATCAGATAAAAACGAAGGCCCTATCGTCTTAACGAGGCAAAATATAGCATTTTTAATTAAATCAAGGGCCATAACTCCGTTGTTTCTGGTCCGATCTTGCTGGTTTTTGAACTTGTCTGAGCTTTCATTGATATTAACAATCTGTTAAAAGTTGGTAAAGATAGGATGAAAAATGAAGGCCCAATCGTCTTAACAAGGCAAAATACAGCATTTTTAACTAAATCAAGGGCCATATCTCCACTGTTACTGATGCGATCTTACTGGTTTTCGAAATTGTCCGAGCTTTCAATGATATTGCTGAGGGCTGGTGTGGCGCAGTCGGTAGCGCGGCGGATTTGTAACCGGAGGCCCCGGGTTCAGTCCTCCGTGGTGCCACTGAGTTCCGTCGGTGTGTTCTTGGGCAAGACACTTTTCCTTAGCCTCGTCCGTCGGATGGGGACGTAAACCGGGCGGTCCCGTGTATCGGTCTATCCTCCGAGCACGTTAAAGAACCATGGGAATCTATTCGATAATAAGAGTAGGGCAGGTTCCCGGATTCCTATGTATCCTTCCCCTCTCTCTGGGGCGGCTCTAAATAACCTATACTGTGTTGATGAGCCATTAAACAACATTCAATTCAATTCAATTCAATTCCTAAAGTAAGAAATACACCACACATCAACTTGCAATCTCAAAGGGTATAGAGGAAGTAAGCGTCACAAGGCAGAAATTCTGTTATAGTAAATTACTGCAAGTTTCTCAAGTTGTACCTATCTAGAGGGGCACCTTTATGCAGGAGGTCAAAACCGAATTTATATATGTTGTGCCTCGAGTCCATAAATGACAATTCCAAATCTGAATCATTACTCTTTATATTTAGGCAATATATTCATTTTGTGTGAGTTTTGACACAATCACCCCCTAAGAGGCCCCAATGGATGAAGCCAAAATCCGAGACATTATTGCGCATCTTCACATCCTAACTAAGAAAAACACCATGCGCATACATGAACTTGAAATCTCAAAGGGTATAGAAGGAATTAACGTCATAAGCCCGAAACTCGTAAATGTAAATAAATTACTGCAAATTCCCCAAGTTGTAACGCTGTAGAGGGGCCTCTTTATGTAGGAGGTCAAAACCTGATTTACATATGCTGTGCCTTGCGTCCCTAAATGATCGTAACAAACTGGAATCATAACCATTCACATGACAATTCCAAATTTGAATCATAACCCTTTATATTTAGGCAATATATACATTTTGTGTGAGTTTTGACACGATCACCCCCTAAGGGGCCCCAGTTGATGAAGCCAAAATCCGAGACTGTATTGCTAACATTAAGTGGTCCGAGTATTAACTTTCATACCCCATCTAACCCCTTCCGCAAGAGGCGAAAACGTGGTTGGCAGGTATGAAATAAAACCTTAATATCGGCTTGAAAGTTTGCATATTGTAAAATGAAAACATTTTATAGGTAATTTTAAACAGGTTATCGGATTGTTTTCAGTAAAAAATATTTTTAGACGTGTTTTATTGTCGAAATAACCCTTATACAATCCTACTAATAGAAGCTTTCCCATCGCTTAATGGAATTAAGGCGGGACCAAGTAATGATCTATACGTCTTAACTAAGAAATACCGTACAAGGCTATAGATGGAATTAGTGTCACAAGACATAACTATGCAATACTGCAAGCTCCCCAAATTGTACCCCTGAGGTGTCATTACATGCAGGACAAAACCCGTTTTGTATATGTTGTACCTCGAGTCCTTAAATGACCATACAAATTAGAATCAAATCCATTCCCATTTGGACAAGATATGCATATTTTTTGTGATTTTTTAACAGATTACCCACAAGAGGGCTCCATAACTCCAGTGAAACTAATCCGATCTGGCTGGTTTTCGAAATTGTCCGAGCTTTCATTGATATTAAGATCCTGGTAAAGTTTGGTACAAATCCAATTAATAATGAAGGCCCCATCGTGTTCACAAAGCAAAAGTTAATGAACGATGGACAATGGACAACTAGCCATCCCATTAGCTCTAGAATCAAGTGTTGATGGTAACCTTCCCCATCACTGTCAGAAAAATGATCCTTGTCTGGCCCTCCACTAAAGTTGAACACCCTTCTAGTTAATCTAATCTTTACCAAATTTTGTAAGTTGAACAGTGAAAGCTCAGACAAGTCTGACCTATGCTCATGAAACTTTATACAGTTCTTCCTTATCAATTGTTATTTAATATTTGGCATCCAATGAGCACCAAATACATTTACATATGATGATTATAATCATTAATATGATGTTCTAAGAAGTTCTTACGTTTTCATATATTTGGCGTAGTTTCTCCTCCGTAATTTGTGAAGTGTCAAAATTCAATATTGCTGAAAATAGACAGAAATATACAAAAGATTTGTTTGTTTGAATGGTGTTTTACGTCATTTTTAGAACATGTTAGGCCATATATTATGCTTGACTTTCTTTGCGATAGAGGCAGAACACCCATTTTTTCTGAGTATAACCAGTACTGTATACCTCCCGCCATCCATAAGAACCCACACCCTCACTTGAAATGTCGAGTTCTCAGTGGAATACATATAAAACAAGAGGTCAATGACCTTGAAGCTCTACTATAGGTTTTGATAGCTAGATGATAGCTAGATCAGCCATGGGAACTTGTGAAGTTTTATAGAAATAGCATCAGCACTCTACGTACTCAAAGACAGCTGCTTGCGGCCATATTTGACATCAAATCAAAAGAATTTTGCTTAGGACCAACTACATGTCATGCCAGTCATTTTAGTAAAGGTTCCACATCAATACCATTTATGGTTTTTGAGAAGTAGTGGCCACATAGTTGTATTTTTAAAATCTATTTCTAAAAAAGCTATGGCTGCCATCTTGAATTACCGGCCAATCTAGTTTTTACTTAGGTCCAGCTAGACATCAAGAGCAACATTCCTGTAAAGTTTCATGAAAATCAATCAAGTACTTTCAGAGGAGTAATCGCCACAAGTTTTTCCAGTGTAATTCTATGTAAACAAAGATAATATGGCCTCTGGTGGCCACGTTTTATATTGAATCAAAATGAATTTTGTTTAGGACCAACTACATGTCATGAAAGTCATATTAGTAAGGGTCCAAATCAATATCACTTACAGATTTTGAAAAGTAGTCGCCACAAACTTGTACTTTTAAAATCCATTTTTAGCTGTGGCAGCCATCTTGAATTTCCAGCCAACCTGAATTTTTATATAGGACCAACTAGACATCAGAGAAACATTCCTGTAAAGTTTCATGAAAATCCGTCAAGTAGTTCACAGGAGTAGTCACCACAAGTTTTTCCTATATATCAATATCACTTATAGTTTTCAAGAAGTAGTCACTACAAACTTGTTTTTTAAAAATCTATTTTTAGTTTTGGCGGTCATCTTGTATTTCACATCAATGTGAAATTTTGCTAGGATCAACTAGACATCAAGAGTAACATTCCTGTGAAGTTTCCTGAAAATCCGTCAAGTAGTTTCAGAGGAGTAGTTGCTATAAGATTTTACTATATAACTTTATGTAAACAAAGATGGCCGCTGGCAGCCATGTTTAATGTCAAAGTAATAAAAACGTGAAATTTGCTAGGATCAACCAGACATCAAGAGCAACATTCCTGTGAAGTTTCATGAAAATCTGTCAAGTAGTTTCAGAGGAGTAGTGGCTAAAAGTTTTTACTATATAACTGTATGTAAACAAAGATGGCTGCTGGTACCCATGTTTAGCATGAAAACAAAATGATTTTCGACACAGACCAACATCATGTCATGTTGATCGTTTTAGGAAAAAAATCCCATATCAATATCACTTATAGTGTTCATGAAGTAGTCACTACAAACTTGATTTATAAAATCTATTTTTAGCCATGGTGGCCATCTTGAATTTCTGGCAGACTTGAAATTTTGCTAGGATTAACTAGACATCAAGAGCAACATTCCTTCGCTACAAGTTTTTACTACATAACTCTATGTAAACAAAGATGGATGCTGGCAGTCATGTTTAACGTCGAATCAAAATGATTTTCGGTAAGGACCAAACTCATGTCATGCTGATCATTTTAGAAAAGGTCCCCTATCAAAATCACTTATAGTTTCCAAGAAGTAGTCGCTACAAACTTGTTTTTTAAAAATCTATTTTTAGCTTTGGTGGCCATCTTGAATTTCACATCACCGTGAATTTTTGCTAGGATCAACTGGACATCATGGGCAACATTTCTCTAAAGTTTCATGAAAATCTATCCAGTAGTTTCAGAGGAGTAGTCGCTACAAAAACAGTTTACGGACAGACGGACTGACGGAAACCACACCATGGCATAAGCTCTGCTGATCTTTGATCAGTTAAAGGCCACAACTCCATCAAAAATCTGTCAACCGGAACACGATTGGTTGGGATGTTTTCATGTCTGTAAAATTTCAAATGATGCTGACATTTTGAAAAAAAGCTGCAGTAAAATGGAACTCGGGCTTGTATTTTTGCATCAAATGATGCTTTATCTGTATGCATTTGAATTTATTCGGTTAATTTCTTGTGTAATTTTGGACTTTATGACATTCTGTCTTGCTGGTTATTCTCTGTGACTGGTCAGTTGGTGGAAACTAAGTTTATATGTACAATATACCAACTAGAAATTGTTATTGTCCATGGGACAAAAACGTATGGCTCCCCCACTAGCCCGAACAGGCATAATTGACGACTCTAGGTCCAACCATCCTCTATTGATCTGAGATCGTTTTGATATTCAATATCCCTGTGACTGTATCTACTATCTGTATCAGTAAGGCAACAGAAAAATATGTGTGGTTCAGGTAACCCGACCGACCCTATTTTCTTAAGGGGCCGAACCTAAAACTTTTTATGCAATTATTTAAATAAAAAAATCAATAAAAAAAAAAAAATCAAAAAAAAAAATCAATACAAATAAAATTAAAAAAATATTTAAACAAGAGGCCCAAGAGGGCCTGTGGACGCTCTACTGGCTAACATGGCTCTTATAACATCAATGAAGCGAGAGACTGCCATTTATGTTTTTTGGAAAGTTTTGGGCAAAATACAGCTTATCAACTAAATCAAGGGCCATAACTTAAGAATCTGGTAAAGTTTGGTAAAGATCAGATGAAAAATGAAGGCCCTACCGTATTAATGAGACAAAATATAGCATTTTTAACTAAATCAAGAGCCATAACTCCCCTGTTACTTGTCCAACTGGTCCAATTTGAGCTAAAAAAAAATGTAAACAAGAGGTCAATGACCTTGAAGCTCTACTGATTGATTTTGATTTCAGGAAGTAGTCGCTACAGACTTGTTTTTTGGAAAATTATTTTTAGCCGTGGCGGCCATCTTGAATTTCCGACCGACCTGAAATTTTGCAAGGATCAATTAGACATCAAGAGCAACATTCCTGTGAAGTGTCATGAAAATCCGTCAAGTAGTTTCAGAGGAATAGTCGCTACAAGTTTTTACTATACAACTCTATGTAAACAAAGATGGCCGCTGGCAGCCATGTTTAACGTTGCATCAAAACGATTTTTGACAAGGACCAACATCATGTCATGCTGATCATTTTAGAATAAGTCCCATATCAATATCACTTATAGTTTTCAAGAAGTAGTCGCTACAAACTTGTATTTTGAAAATTTATTTTTAGCCGTGGCGGCCAACTTGAATTTCCGGCCGACCTGAAATTTTGCTAGGATCAATAAGACATCAAGAGCAACATTCCTGTGAAGTTTCATGAAAATCTGTCAAGTAGTTTCAGAGGAGTAGTCGCTACAAGTTTTCATTATATAACTCTATGTAAACAAAGATGGCCGCTGGCAGCCATTTTAACGTCAAATCAAAACGATTTTCGACAAGGACCAACATCATGTCATGCTGATCATTTTAGAAAAAGTCCCATATCAATATCACTTATAGTTTTCAAGAAGTAGTCGCTACAAACTTGTTTTTTAAAAACCTATTTTTAGATCTGGCGGCCATCTTGGATTTCACATCAACATGAATTTTTGCTAGGATCAACTAGACTTCATGGGCAACATTTCTGTAAAGTTTCATGAAAATCCATTCAGTAGTTTCAGAGGAGTAGTCGCTACAAAAAAAAGTTTACGGACAGACAGACAGACAAACAGACGGACAGACGGACAGACGGACGACGGACGCCGCACCACAGCATAAGCTCTGCTGATCTTTGATCAGTCGAGCTAAAAAAATCAAAAAAACATTATTTTGAAGAAAAAAAAAGTAAAAAATGTAAAAAAAATCAAAAAAAAAAATTCAAATAATAATATAAAAAGAAGGAAGTCATAAAATCTGGTAAAGTTTGGCAAAGATCAGATGCAAAATAAAGCCCTATCGTAAGACGAGGCAAATTATAGCATTTTTAACAAAACCAAGGGCCATAACTCTGCTGTTACTGGTCCGATCTGTCTGGTTTTCGAACTCGACCGAGCTTTTATCAACATTAACAATCTGATAAAGTTTGGTAAAGATCGGATAAAAAATAGTCTTAACGAAGCAAAATATAGCATTTTGAACTAAATCAAGGGCTGTAACTCCGCTGTTACTGGTATGATATGAATGGTTTTCGAACTTGTCCGAGCTGTCATTGATATTAACAATCCGATATAGATTGGTAAAGATCGGATGAACAATGAAGCCCATATCGTCTTAACTAGGCAAAATATAGCATTTTTAACTAAATCAAGGGCAATAACTCCACTGTTAATGGTCCGATCTAGCTGGTTTTTAAACTTGTCCAAGCTTTCATTGATATTAACAATCTTTGCAAGTTTGGTAAAGATCAAATAATAAATGAAGGTGCCAGAGTGTTCACAAGGCTTAATATGGGATTTTTCAGCAAAACAAGGGCCACAACTCCTGTGAAATTATTTCAATCTTGCCGATTTTCGAACTTGTTTGAGCTTTCATTGATATAAAGACACTGGCAAAGTTAAGTAAAGATCCGATTAATATTGTCCAAGCTTTCATTGATAATAACAATATGTGCAAGTTTGGTAAAGATCAAATAATAAATGAAGGTGCTAGAGTGTTCACAAGGCTTAATATGGCATTTTTCAGCAAAACAAGGGCCATAACTCCGGTGAAATTATTCCGATCTGGCTGGTTTTCGAACTTGTCCGAGCTTTCATTGATATAAAGACACTGGCAAAGTTTCGAAAAGATTTGATTAATAATGAAGGCCCTAGAGTGTTCACAAGGCAAAAGTTAACGGACGACGGACGACGGACGGACAACGGACGACGTACGACGGACGACGGACGGACTGACGACGGACGACGGACAACACACCATCCCATAAGCTCTGCTGGCCAAAGGCCAGTCGAGCTAAAAAAAATTAAACAAAAAAAAAATCAATAGGGGTCATCTACTGGTCATGACCAACCATCCTTCCAAGTTTGAGGACCCTAGGTCCAACCATTCTCTAGTTATTGATCGGACATCGTTATGATAGTCAATGTCACCGCAACCTTGACCTTTGACCCCAAAATCAATAGGGGTCATCTACTTGTCATGATCAACCATCCTTCCAAGTTTGAGGACTCTAGGTCCAACCATTCTCTAGTTATTGATCGGACATCGTTTGTGACACAGTCCTACAGACAGACCTACAGAGAAACAGACAGACAGAAAGCACAAAATCAATATGGCTCCCCTACCACACTTTGTGTGGGGGAGCCATAATTATCATTTTGGGGCCTTAAATTGCCTTAAATTGGCTATAATGGGCCCATATTTCAAATGCTTAAGAAAAGACATAAACACTATATAGGAGTAAAATAATTTCGTTAGATTTATTAGATTATGAATAAACCTTCAGAAAAATACAGTATTCTGGTTTAGAAAAAAATGTCTGCTTCGCTTAAGGTAGCAACAGTTTTAGCATCAGTTTCGAATTGGCCCCGGTGAAATTCTGAAATAAGGGTGAATAAATGTGAATATTGAATGCTTATCATTCTCTTCTTGAAAACATGTTTCTATGCTTTATTTCTGTTAGTACTGGTGAGAATGGAGTTTGAGAAACAATTTGACAAGCTTCCACGACACCCTGACTGATTCCCATAGAATTGTAAAGGGTTGAAATGCGAAACTGAGACTTTATGGAAAATCTGTGTATTTTGTGTTTCTTTTAAAATTTCAGCAAACAGCTTGAAATACTGGAACTTATCAATGGATGGTGGGTATATTGGTATTGATTTGTAGGTTGTACTTCATGTTGATAGCAAGAATAAATGCAGCACTTTGTGATATAATTTGCGCCTAATCTGTGTGTGTTTTGACAAATGTCCACTTCGACTCGGAAAAGCAACAGTTTTTGCGACTTTGTTAGACAGATTGAGTGTGTCAGTATGTTGTAAGAGCTGTGGTTGAATGTTTCTTATATCTGATTTTTAAAGCAGTAGGTGTTGTAGATTCACTGGTGTGCTATTTCTTTTTCAGGTGTGTGAATAACTTGTACAGAGGGAGATAGTAGAATCCGGGGCAGTCCGCTCATCTGATATGGAGAGAAAACTGTTGTCTGCCGCCTTACTTGTTTGCATATGGCTGACATATAGTACTACGCATGCGCATTCTATTTTATTCTCTTAATTTTTCTGCCTCCAAAACCTCACCAAGGACCCAAGACTGTAGATCTGACTGGAATTCACTTTACTGTAGCAAAAAATTGTCCCTTGTTGACACATTGCCAAGATTGCGAGAATACTCTTTTCTGAGGGATTAATAAAGATGATGATTGGAAGTTTTTAATTAGTAAATATGATTTTGTTGATTTGCTGATTGTTTGATCTGTAAATAAGATTTTGTTGCTCTGCTGATTGTTTTCTGGCTCAAGTAGGAATTCATGGTTTTCCATTGCCAACATGTTCAGATTTTAACTGATTTTCACTAGGTGATAATATTTGTATTACTCAGCTTTTATCCTAAGGTTCTATAGTAAATTAAAGATCTTTGGCAGGGTAAAAATATGATACATTTTTAAGAATAGATTTAGATACATAACATATGCAGGGTTTGAAAATAATGACACTGTAAATACCTTAATTAATCTTGGTTGAACATCTAGGATAAAGACCGAGTTTATCACCTACCAGAAGTTAGAGGTGTGTCAAATTTCTGGTCACTCATTGGTCAGTTTATTTTGATGATCCATTATCAAAATTATGAATAGCCAGCTAGGTTTTGTGTACACTGGATCTTTTCAGTGCAATTTTTTATTTTTTTTTAAATGTAATAAAACATTGCAATAGATGTAAAACAAGAGGCCCAAGAGGGCCTGTAGACGCTCTACTTGCATGATGTGATTCAAAAACATAAATATGATAGAGGTCAACCCAAGAAACATGTTTCCTATATTTAACTCTATGTAAACTTTGGGTTATCATGGCGGCCATTTTGAATAATTTTGATTATTTGACGATAATGCAAAACACAAACTTGATAGAGGCTAACCCAAGGAACATGTATATGATATTTCACAAGAATGGAATAAGTGGTTTCCGAGGAGATGTCGTTTGAAATTTATTTAAATTTGACCTAGTTTTAGCTATGGCGGCCATCTTGGATGACTGAAGGCCGCAAAAAAAAAAAAAATCTGAGAGGGACTATCCCAGATACCATTGTGATTAAGTTTCATCAAAATCCTTCAGCCAACATCTCAAATTAGGCAGTTTTTACAGCCCCTTTTTACGGCTTTCTGTTATAATCAACATCACGAAATTACATTCTTGACAAAGATAAATATGTCTACTATTCACTTTTTGTTATTATTAATGCCTAATATAACCCATACATCGTATCTCGTTTGCAATAGCTCCACACCATTTTTAATTCTATAAAATTAAAAAATTAGCTGATATCTCAAAAGGCACATTTTCATCACCTCTTTTTAGGCTTTGTCACCACCATGAAATTACCTTCTTGACAAAGATAAATATGTTTAATATTCACTTTTTGTTATTATTAATGCCTAAATAACCCGTAGTCTCATATCTCGTTTACAATAGCTATACACTGTCACCATTTTTTATTTGGCGCAGAGTGGCGCCATCTTTGTTACACGGAACCGTCTGGTAAAATGTGCTTTTAAACATGCAAACAAATACACGCTCTGTATCAGAGGACACAATGTGAATAAATAATACTTAGGCAAAAAATAAAATTATGTTTGTTTCCCCTTCCCGACCGACCCACCGAAATTGCCGCGACCCGAATTATTTTTTCGACACTGGCGAACGATTTTTTATTTTTTTTTGTTTTGTTTTGTCTTAAATGTGTCTTATAGGTAGCATGTATTCCAGTTTTGATCTCAAATAAAAGAAATGAAATAAAAAAAATATTTTACCTACCTACCTACCCAACCCTTTTTTGCATGGGTCGGGAAGGGGAAACAAACATAATTTTATTTTTGGCCTTATGTTTACACTAGCACCTTTATTGAGTTTGTAAGTGTAATAATTTATAAGAATTTGCTGTTTTTCACACACTCGCGAAACAACCGGAATTAGTCATTTTCACGGAGTAGTGAAACACATGCGCGACAACATAAATCGGCAAAACGAGCCCGTTTCTCCTCCCTATAACGTACTCCCTGGCCATGGCGACCATATTGGATGACTGGCGGCCGCGAAAAAAATAATTCTGAGAGGGACTATCTCAAATATTATGGTGATTAAGTTTCATCAAAATCCTTCAAGAGGTTTCAGAGAAGATGTCATTTTTAACCTTTTCCTATATAACTCTATGTAAACTTTGGGTCGCCGTGGTAGCCATTTTGATTATTAGACGAAAACGAAAAACACAAACTTGATAGAGGCCAACCCAAGGAACATGTATATGATATTTCACAAGAGTGGAATAAGTAGTTTTGGAGGAGATGTCGTTTGAAATTTACTTAAATTTGACCTATGTTTAGCCATGGCGGCCATCTTGGATGACTGGGGGCCGCAAAAAACGAAAATCTGAGAGGGACTATCCCAAATATCATTGTGATTAAGTTTCATCAAAATCCTTCAAGCGCTTTCAGAGAAGATGTCATTTTTAACCTTTTCCTATATAACTCTACGTAAACTTTGAGTCGCCGTGGAGGCATTTTGATTATTCGACGATAACAAAAAACACAAACTTGATAGAGGCCAACCCAAGGAACATGTAAATGATATATCAGTAGAATGGAATCTGAGATTTTTCTCATAAATCTGAGAGGGACTACCCCAAATATCATTGTGATTAAGTTTCATCAAAATCCTTCAAGCGGTTTCAGAGAAGATGTCATTTTTAACATTTTCCTATATAACTCTATGTAAACTTTGAGTCCCGTGGCGGCCATTTTGATTATTCGATGATAACGAAAAACACAAACTTGATAGAGGCCAACCCAAGGAACAAGTATATGATATTTCAGTAGAATGGAATCAGTGGTTTCGGAGGAGATGTCGTTTGAAATATCCTTAAATTTTACATAGTTTTAGCCATGGCGGCCATCTTGGATGACTGGTGGCCCCGAAAAACACAAATCTGAGAGGGGCCCTCCCAAGTAACATTGTGATGAAGTTTCATCAAAATCCTTCAAGCGGTTTCAGAGGAGATGTCGATTTTATAAAATTGCTAACAGGCAGACGGACGGACGGACAACGGACGAAAAGTGATCGCATAAGCTCGCCTTGCCTTTGGCCAGTAGAGCTAAAAACAACACACATTGTGATCATTTTAAAACAATTTTAACCTTTAAATGAAATATAACACCCCACCCCAACACACACACACTCCCCACTATGGTAAAGATCAGATGAAACGTCTGAACAAGGCAAAATATAGCCTATTTAAGAGTCTAGGGCCATAACTGTAGTGTTACTGGTCTGATCTGGCTGGTTTTTGAATGTCCATGCTTTCACTGATATCAACAATCTGCCAAGTTTGCTAAAGATTAGATGAAACAGTCATGTTTGTTAGTGATCAGATGAAAAACGAAGGCCCTATCCTGTTAACGAGACAAAATATAGCATATCTAACTAAATCAGACACTTATCACTTCTGTCTTACTGGTCCGATCTGACTGGCTTTCGAACCAGAGACGTAATAAACCAGAGATTTGCACTGATGCTTTCAGATAGAAAACACACGAAATTTCACGTATGCACTTTCTTTGGTAATTCTATAGAAATTGTCATTTCTTAAAGAGACACTGTCCGTAACTTTTAGCTTATAAAACATACAATAATTATGTTCGCAAACATTACACACTAAACATTATTGAATATTTACTAATTAAAAGCAAGATTGTTTAACGGAATTCAATCGCGGTACAAAAAAAAAGTAAATCCGCTTTGTGCGTTTGAACTCGCAGCCCAAACTAAAATTACACTCGCCATAATAATAGTGTGCGTGAGCGTAAAGTGGTCGACAACGCTCCCGTCTGAGCTAAGCAGGCTATACATATCTCGCAATAAAATACTGTGGTGAAAACCTAATGCGCTAATGGAAGTCACGTGATCGCAGAAAAGGTAAATATTGTGGGTCCCACTTTAT
>JAWPHD010022980.1:0-23417 GCA_037043455.1 Cyrtodaria siliqua | reverse complement strand
TATAGCTACACAAATATTGCTAGATAATTGTTAAATACATTTACCTGTGGATTAATTTACCCGTTCAAAGTATTTTGCGCCATCAAATAAAATCTTATTCTCGATTTTCACAGATATTGCAATGTGTGAATTGTAAATAGCTATTGTTGCGTACTGTATTGATTTCGATTTAAATAAAACATAAGCATGTTCATAAAACAAAACATGGCCGGAGAACTTTAAAGAACTTACATATTCATATTCATATTCTCATTTATAAGTGTATAAACAAAATGTAATTCTTTCTAAGCATGGATTTTTTTTGTTTTAATTGAATATCAAAGCGGTAATTATTATTGTATACTAGTATTTGTGATAATGTGTTAAAATTTAAAAGAAATATATACCACAAGATTATATTATCATTTCTCTTGCAGATAATGAAACAGAAAACTAAGTGTGCATGTGCATATTTTGAGGAAAAAAACAACACAAGGCTGATAATGGAACGGGAGTCAACTGGTGTCGGAGAGATATATCTGAAAACTCGATCGCACAGATTCATCACAAGGAGCTTTTCAGTTGTACATATGGTGGTACCACGCACATGATATGTGAATAAATTGTGATCGGTTTGATAGCTTAAATCTTATACTTCACTGCGTTTAATTTCATAATCGTTTTAACGGGGACTAAACAATCCAAAAATCGATGGATCTGCATCTTGGCGAGACGCCCTCTAAGTGTCTAATGTATAATAAGAGTTCTACACAATCATTCAATCCTAACGCACATACACCGATACATGCTGACAAAATGCCGTATATCTGTCAAATCTGTTTAATGTGTACAGAAACACCATCATTGCTAGACACAAAAATAACTATGCCTACTGATGAAAAGCCTCTTAAATGCCAGGTCTGTGGAAAAGGATTTCAGGAAGCATCAACACTTAACGCACACATGACCACACATACTGACGAGACGCCGTTTAAGTGTCTACTATGTGATATGAGTTTTACACAAGTGTCAACACTTAAATCACACATAAGGGCACATAGTGACGAAACGCCGCATAAGTGTATGCTGTGTGGTATGAGTTTTACACAAGCGTCAGCACCTACCTCACACATGCCAACACATACTGACGAAACGCTGTATAAGTGTAAGCTATGTGATGCAAGTTTTACACAATCTTCCAGTGTAAACAGACACATGCGGAAACATACAGGTTATATGCCTAATAATCACCAACAGTGTCATAAGAGATTCCCAACGTCGTCGGATCTGAGTGGACATACGCATACTGCAGAAAGGATTTTTAAATGCACTGAATGCAATAAGGTATTTACTCAATCATCATCGCTTATCGCACACAGACGCATACATACCGGTGAGGCCCCGTTTAAGTGTCTTGTATGTGACAAACGATTCATTCAGTCATCGAGTCTTAACAGACATATGCGCTTACATACTGGTGATAGACATTTCCAGTGTGAGCTGTGTGACAAGAGTTTTACAACGTCAGCGCAGCTGAGCAGACATATGATTACACATACTGGTGAAAGGCCTTTTAAATGCGCTGAATGCGATTCCAGCTTTACACTGTCATCGTCTCTTAACGCGCATATGCTCATACATACTGGTGAGCTGCCGTTTAAATGCCAGGTGTGTGATAGGAGATATAGACAAGCATCGCATCTTACCACACATATGCGATGCCATACTGGTGATATGCCATTTCAGTGTCAGGTCTGTGTTAAGAGATTTGCACACGCATCGTCGCTTAAATCACACATGCGGGTACATACAGGAGAAATGCCGTGTAAGAGTCGGGGCAGTAATAAGAGCTTTACATATGTATCAAATATGTGGATGCACACGGGTGATAAGCCCTTCACGTGTGAGGTGTGTGATAAGAGATTCTCGCAAGCATCGTCACTTACCGCACACAAGCGAATCCATACTGGTGAGAGGCCTTTTAAATGTAATTTCTGTGATAAGCGATTTACGCGTTCATCAGATGTAAACGTTCATGCGCGGACACATACTGGAGAAATGCCATTCAAGTGTCAAGAGTGCAATAGGACGTTCACAACAGCATCGATTCTAAACGGGCACATGTGCACGCATACTGGAGAACGGCCTTTTAAATGCACTAAATGTGACAAACGATATACACATGCGTCAGGTCTTAGCCACCACATGCGGACCCATTCGGACTAGATTCATCTTAAATGCATAGAATGCGATTTATCTTTAATCCGATCAAACCAACTTCTAGACGTATTCCTAATCATTCAGCATAACATACACCCCGATTGTAAGTGTCTTCGTGACCGGGATGGTTGAGACGCTTAGTTTGAAATTGTCTCGCCTCTCCCCGCTATTCTCCCTGCTACGGGTTTGAATCCCACTGGGAGTTCAAATGGTAAATAAGACAGTGTGGATTCTAACGGATGCGGGAGACAGACAGTACTGCATGATTCTACCCAGGAAAAAGTGGGTGGTCTGCCTCTACCACAAAAAAGTGCGCGTGTACACTAGTTGTTCGAAAAAAATACAGTTATATTCTATATAACAGTTCATTTCTTAATTTAAAAGCTTCATAAATAAATATACCTAATTTACGAATTCTCACTTTATTTGTTGAGTTAATTAATTCTATAAATGTAATCATAAAAATATCAAAAATAGTTAGATATATATTGATTCCTTAACTCCGAAAATCGTTCACACTCTAATATAAAATGAAATTCATCTTTAACAATCTACAAAGATCACACGTTCTCTCGTTAACAGGTATTCTAGTAGTTTTAACCCATCTGCCAGATTCAATTTTTAATCTATGAGATGAAACTCTTAGTTTTGTAATTGACTGAAGAATTTGTTCACACTTATATTTTCTAAATATGGCTGAATTTGAAATTTTTTAGAAAACTGCTCTGCTTGTGCTCTGCAACCTATGATTCCAATTTTGTATAAAATGAATCATTCAATCTTTGTTTAATAATGTTAATAAATATATTTTCATTTCCAACACCTTGTTGGATACATACATAATAAAAAACCTAGTGAAGCTAATAAATGTTTAACAAGTGATGCCCAGTTAACTTTTTGTGGATACAATTCAAAGTCACTTAACATCATATTATACACAATTTTAACATATTTTTGTTCCCTCAGTTGTAAAATGTTTAGCCAATATTTTATAATAATGAGATAGCTCTTAGTCATGAATATGTTCTTCCCAACTCACCATATGTGTTGTCTTTTAACCCCTAAAATCCTTTTAAAAAACTGCAAATGGACTCGTTCAATAGGATTTGCTTGTATAAATCCCCATATCTCACATGAATAGTTCAGAATAGGTGTAATTAACTTATCAAAAAGGTCTAATTTGTGATTTGGTGAAAGAAATGTAAATGTGTATAAGAATGTGTTATAAGATCCACCAGTAGAAAAAAACATTCCTAAATAAGTAAACTTACTGACAATTTCTATCTCCCTGTTTTCGTAATAAAATGCTAAATTTCTTGGCAACATTATCCCTTTTCTAAATATCATTACTTTTGTTTTTGTCGAATTAACTTTTAATTTCCATTTACTGCAATAGTTTGATAATATATTAATCGGAGCTATATGCGGAAGTGTCCCAACGTAACTTCCAAGCTGGTGACAAGGGTGACAACTTGTAAACAAAGGCGAGTGTGGCTTTTATGTTTTTATTTATTCTAAAAATAGCAGGCCTTATTTGAAAAATCGGAGAATGCTATTCCACGTAGTAATGTTAATACTTTGCTCATAAACTGGAGTTACTCCAGATTAATGCTTTATTTGAAGTCAGCTACTTTTCTCCTGTACGATGGACGAGAACAGCGAATTCTTCCACAGGAGAAAATACATATTTATTTATAACATAGAAATGGCGTATCAATCATACTCAACTCATATTTTTGTCAACATGCGTTTTCGTATGTGTCGTTTTCGGCCGTTTCCAAAGATCCATTATCATACTATTTTCCATTTTGACTGGTGATTTAATTAGTTTGATCCTCGTAGCGTTCCGTTGAAGCATGTTTGTTTCGGAAAGACGAATAGTTGTTTTAAAAAAAAGTTTAAAAAAGATGTCCAAATAACTAATGCTTTTATACTTTGGTTGATATAGCAAGTATTAATCCATGCAAAATATACCGATTTCACTATAAAGTAATTTCGGTACAGCCTTGAAATAAAAATACACACAGTCGAACAGAATAAAATGCAAGAAAATTAACGTAACGTCGTTTTGATAACGAGGCTTTCATGAATCACGTGATGGCAACGCCGTTTCTACTCACATGACTACAACGTCATTCTTGCACCATTCGACGGTTGTGACAGACAGATATAAAAATGGAGAGCTTTTTCAAAACGAATATGGGTAAGACAACATATTACGCTAATTATTTTGCTAATACGTCTATTTGGATATAGCAATACCTTACGGTAAGTCTCGTCGTATTACTGTGTTTCTACATTATTTCGACAGTAGTGGTCCAACGGGTTCAACGTTACACCATTTCCGAAGGTATATGTCATTTGATTAGTATATATATATACCTTTAAAAGTATACATTATTTTACAAAAATAGCGTCTCGTTGCGAATTATCTGCATTTCAAGTAGGCGGAACTAAATAGAAAATGGCCGCGTTCTGAAAATACCATTCCGCTGTTTATGTTGGTTTTAACGCCGGTAGTGAATGGAGAATTTGCCAATTTACTTCCAGTGTTCAAATCCACATGAACCCCGAAAATTTACGAATTTGTTTTTATGAAAGTAACTAATTATTTTAAAATTTCAGAATTCGATACGAAGTCAGAGACTTTAAAGGAGAAGGACAATTTGGTCGAACTGGACGATGGTTTTATATATATGGACGCACTAAAGAGAGTACGTATTAAATAGATAATGAGTTTAAGGAACCTAACATGACCATATACAAATTGTAATTCTTAACTGAATAAAGCTGAAGTCGATGGCGATTCGAGAGCATATCAAATATATTCGCCTGGGCCCATATTCATAAGCAGCTTAAGTAGAAAATACTACTTAAGTCCAAATTTAAGATATTTTACATTTGTTCAAATGTCCTTATTAACCTCTCGGCGACTCTACAGAGCATCTATTTTAAGATAAATATTTAGCTATGGATTTTGTTTATCCATAGCATTATTAAAAGTATAAAGAAGATGTTTCAAAACGATAGAAAAAGGTGTTTAAAATATTGATACATTTTGACTTAAAATATTGCTAAGTTGCTTTATGAATATGGACACTGGAGCCCGCACAGTAAATTGACAAGTGAGTGCATAACCAGTACAAGTACGTATACTTGTACAAATATATAATTATATAAATATGGCATATTAGCATACCGTTTTACCATAAGTGTTCACTGATTTGTTGTTTAACGCTCATTACCACACATGTTAAAGGTTATTTAGAGCCGTCAGAGATGGTGGAAGCATACATATGTATCCGGTAAGCATGCCCTACTCTTGCAATCAAACTGATTCCTTTGGTTTATTATTGACGTGTTCGGGGATCATATGGTCTATATGATGGACTAAGGACTATCGTATATTAATGCACATGCCTTGCCTTCGGACACACCGAACCGGTCTTTGGTATATTTTACTCCACATAGGCTATGCAGTTGTACATGGTCGTTTTTTAAAGAATACGTTAAAACCCAAAATCACAGGACCTCCCTGAGATTATAAAATTATATAATTTGTTTTTCTTTACAACGTATATTGAAAAAATAGTTTAGATTATTTATAAAGAAAAGTATTATTGCATTAATGTTGTCATAAAGTGTTATATTTGCCGAATAAAAACATGTATACCATATGCATCTATATTTCTTTCCACTTTTCAGGTCGTATGTACAAACACAAACTGCCCCATAATCGGTGATGGCCCAGAAATGGCCAAGGTGCAGAAAACCCCATACACACTCTATCCCACCATAATAGTCAGCCTACGCCAGAATCCCACCAGTTCAGAATCAAGCGTTCATTCGACACATGCAGACGACCACTTTGTGACATCACGTGACATTGTGTGTCTGGAGCTGGAGGATATATATCCTTATTACAGCCTCTCCTGCATGACGCTCGATGACACCACCAGCACAACATACACCCACAGACGTAAGTTTCTTGCTAACTGTTTAATATATATTCTGCATATGTTTACGTATCAAAGGGGCCAGTCCTCAGTTTCGCACAAATGTCCATGTAAATCATAAAGAAATCAACTAAGCATCTTTTAGATACATGGATGATATTTATAATAATTACTAAGTGCATGTTTGCTGTTGTTTGTTTCAGTTTTAAGAACTTATAAGTTTGTTTTGATGTATTGGAATATGCCTTCTTTGGTTCTTTTGGAGGCTATAAATACAAAAATGCGAAACTATCTACAACTTCCAAAAACTAGTGAAACTGGTGATTTAGCCTCACGGGTTTATCAATTTGGAATAAAGGCCAGTGAAAGTATGTAACATTTAGCATTTCCTGATATGCCAGAGATGAGTGCAGAAATTACCCTGATATGCGGCTAATTTTTTTTGTTGACATTTGAAATATTGGTAAAATTGCAATTTTAAGCTCTTGTTTTGAGAGGTGGGTAGGGGTGGGGGGTGAGTAACAAAAGTTGTAAAAAAAAATGCGTTTTGGTACTTTTATTTGGTATGAAAACATGGTTAATATAATGGTCTTTAAAGAAATGTATGATCCAATGATGGTGTGATTTATATTGCTCAAGGATTCAGGCTAAGGGCTTGTCGTTGAGAATTGGACATTAAACTGTGGAGTGCCCCCCATATCAAACGGTTATAATCATGCTTAGCTAAGCTAAGGGAAAATACATGGACAATTCTAATACATTTAACTATACTTTCTAACATTATACTTTTGTCTAACTAACAATGCCACGTGTATTTTGTCTAAAAGATCCATGACACATATAACCATTCGTATTCGAAAATATCCAGGTTGCTATGTAGCCTCAAGTCAAAAATATACGGGTTGCTATGTAGCCTCAAGTCGAAAATATCCAGGTTGCTATGTAGCCTCAAGTCAAAAATATACGGGTTGCTATGTAGCCTCAAGTCAAAAATATCCAGGTTGCTATGTAGCCTCAAGTCAAAAATATACGGGTTGCTATGTAGCCTCAAGTCGAAAATATACGGGTTGCTCTGTTGCATAACTACACCTACTACACCTACAAGTCATAACAGTTGCACGCGAAAATACGACGATGTCACAACTCTGCACGTGCATCATGGTGACGAGGACTCCGATACTGGTGTAAGCGACGGCACGAGGAAGCTCCGTAGACGCAACGGAGGGTACTAGTTGCATGCACAGTAAATGGAACAGCTTAGTATAGTTCATTATGAATCATGTTGGATTGTGAGGACAAGCTACTTGTGTTGCTTTATTCTAAATAAAATTTAAGTTAGCCTAAATTCGATGGTTTTATATTCTTTTTGTGTATATTTGTTTGTATTGTTTTACAATTTCTTACTTGTTGGCGAATGTTCCGTAGTTTTTATTGTACAAGACCCTTATCCGATTTTCCAACATAGTCTTGATCATCTTTGACGCTTGACTGTAAATATAAACGTCTTGACCCTTTCTGCAGAAAAAAATGAAACCGGAAACACATGTCCGTAATTACTTTTTTTTATATTAGTATTTTTGACCATCCACATTTAGTTCGCCGATATAATGATGAAGTTACCCTATTTGTTTATTTATTAATTATCGTTTTTCTGCTGTTCTGTATATTTTGGATAGAAGGTGCGTCTGTACAAGACAATCAGAAACGATACCAGAATTTCGGTAAAATACAGTCGCGTTAAAAAAGAAATAGAAAAAAGGTTCTAGAACGTTTGTCTTGAAAATAAGCAAGCGTCTCAGATGATCAAGACTATTTTCATCATTGGTTTAACACGATCATACCATTTTATGCAATATTGATTCCATCATCTATGCTGATTATCTGAATAGAACCAATGAATAGAAGACACCTCACCACTACAGACATTTTAAACTACTTACAATGATGTCACAAGCCCAGTAATCGACGTCATCAGCAGGTGCACGAGATGGTCATCCGTAACGGTGATTTGTCTCGACTCGGCAAGCAAACACACGCATTTCAGCTCTAGTTCTCAGTCCATAAAGATATCGCAATCAATGGTAAAAAGACTCGGTTAATATTCACTTCTGCTAATACTTAGCGAATTGAGAGCAGAATCAAAGAAAGTTTTTTTAGCAATTTTATGATTATGCTGGTCAATAAACATGAATTATATTATTTTTAGTTAATTTAGTATTGATGATCAAATTAAATTATTTATAAAGTATGCCCTGATTTTTATTTCATTCAAATTAAATTTCCAGGCGATTTCCCTTTTCCTTTTTTTACCCTTTTTTTCACAATGAGCGCGGACCTGCACAATGCACTTCAGCTAAAGGACACAACTATTCGGACGAATTCCTATAGTAAACATATACTAAAAGAAAAAAGAAACGCAACTCACTAAAGGAAAAAAGAAACGCAACTCGTATATATACTAAAGGAAAAAGAAAACGCAACTCGTACATACACTAAAGGAAAAAGGAAACGCAACTCGTACATATACTAAAGAAAAAAAGAAACGCAACTCGTACATATACTAAAGGAAAAAAGAAACGCAACTCGTACATATACTAAAGGAAAAAGAAACGCAACTCGTACATATACTAAAGGAAAAAGGAAATGCAACTCGTACATATACTAAAGGAAAAAAGGAAACGCGACTCGTACATATACTAAAGGAGAAAGGAAACGCAACTCGTACATATACTAAAGGAAAAAAGAAACGCAACTCGTACATATACTAAAGGAAAAAAGAAACGCAACTCGTACATATACTCAAGGAAAAAAGAAACGCAACTCGTACATATACTAAAGGAATAAGGAAACGCAATTCGTACATATACTAAAGGAAAAAAGAAACGCAACTCGTACATATACTCAAGGAAAAAAGAAACGCAACTCGTACATATACTAAAGGAAAAAGAAACGCAACTCGTACATATACTAAAGGAAAAAAGAAACGCAACTCGTACTTATACTAAAGGAAAAAAGAAACGCAACTCGTATAGTGTGTGAATAATGTGCTGCGCTTAATCGCATGCTACATCGTATATTTCCTTTCGGAAAATAGACTGAAACCACACATAACACAGCAAATGGTATGCCTTCAACGTTTCATAATTGATCGAATACGTGTTTGATTCAAGCAGGTGAGCAAACTTAGGATGTAAGCTTTCGGAATTTATTCATTTATGAATTTCGTGTTATACAGTGTACCGTGATTAACAAGTCTACAACAGCACAATGTTGCCCTTCCTTTAACTAGCTGCAACATTGAGACTTTTTTATGCAAAATATCTTGGGTGTTCTTGGTTTTTCTCATGAATATTACGTGGAATTAAGCGTACAGTATATATATATTATATAGCGAAAATTCCCGAGTTGCGTTTCTTTTTTACTTTAGTATATATAGTGGAAACTCATTAACTACGGCATGTCAAGGTATGAATTATTATCCATTGGCTGATCATTTTGATCATTCTACCCAAATAAATAATCAACGTAACTAAAGGTGATGGAGTGAAGGAGACAACGGCATTTTCTCCGCTGTTTTTGTCTCTTAAAGAAAAAACATGGTTCACCCACTCTTAATCCGAATCTGGCAAAATATTTCCGATTCAATATGATGAATATTTCTGTGGTCAAATGAAAACAATAAAACACAATGTATATACAATAGTTTTATTATGTTTATAGGCTACGTTGTGTGCAAAAATACAAATTATTTTCATGAATTATATACATTGAATAATACACGCATTAACAAGTTAACAATATATATAAATAGAACACTTAACAGCACCATGTTTGACTTCAAATACTTATTTTACTGCTGGGTCTGCCCATTGTTTCCATAGGGTGACGAATACAGAAATGATGGATATTGCAAATGCCTGTTATTCTGTGTGGACGCCATTATTGATTGTGGTGACGTCTGCATTGCGTACGTCGAGGGAGACGATATCATTGGTTGGATGGCTAATGGTGAACGCTGCTGATTGTGTGTTGTATAGCCCTGCATGGTTGGCTGAAGTCTGGACGCTACATTATAACCGTATGTCGTCTGGTTGTTGTTTGGACTCACTGATCCTTGCATCCACGGATAATTCAAATATCCCGGCATTCCCTGTGGAGAAGATGACGGTATCATTTGAACAGGTGGAAATACGCCGTATGGAGCTACAGGTGACATCATGGGCGACATGAAGTGTGACGGGAAGGTGTTCATGTTGTCGTTGACACGTCGGCGCCATCTTGCTCGCTTGTTCTGGAACCAAACCTAAAATATATATAAAACAAAAAAACATAAGAATTGCATGACGTGTATGAAATGTATATAATACATGACTTCGAGCAACTATATATACTATTTACACCCTTTGTTTCATATGTTTTCATTTTAAAGTCACAGTTTAGCGTTAAGATACTATTAGGAGTGTTTATTACTTTATATCAGTACGAACTCTTCCTGTTAACACGTTCGTTTCATTCTTTAAGCTCAAACACATTGTTTGGATTAGATCTTACAAAACAAGACAATGGTTTGAATTTTAATTTTGTTCAAAACTTTATTAGAGATAGTCATTGATTTACTTAGGTTTGCCATTCAATGTTATCTATTATTTCTTCCACTTCCACTTCTCCTTTCTTCTTTGTTTCTTTTTTTTTTGCTTATATTTATCATCTTATTACATCAACATGTTCTGCTACATATTGAAGTTAATACAGCTTATTGATACATGTTAATAGCAATAACCATTCATTATATTTGTTAAAACTCCGTTGTAGGGAAGGTACGTAAATAATTTGGGTAGTACTTGTGGCCCGGCCTGATAACGTTGTACTTGTACATATATGGCAATAGAATTATGTATAAATAAAAAAATCATGAGAATGGTTGTGAAATTAGTTGTGTTAATTACCTTCATATATTTGGAGGCGCATAAAATGTTATTTAAACCAAATGCACAAATTAAATGATAACAAGAAATCGAGAGCTGAATACAAAGCTAGAAAAAATATCCAAGTTCCGCGTTGACTCATCAAAATAACAATACCAACCCATACCTTAATCTTGTTTTCAGGAACGCCCAAATCTTTTCCAATGGTTTCCATCATTTCAGATTCCGGATATGGGTTTTCGTGGAACATCTTAAGAAGCGTCTGAAGCTGGTCTGGCGTGTAGTTTGTGCGAGATTTCTTTTTGGAAGTCTGTGAATCCGTCACTTCCGGACTCGTTACTGAACCACATCCGGAACCTGGCGACGAATTGGACGAACCGGAAGGAGATGATGATGTTCCTGAGTCGTTTGGAGACGTAGACGCCTGTGTGGAAATGGAAGAGTCGGTCATGTTTGGCAAGTCGCTGGTCCTCAGCAGCTCTTGGTGGTCGCTCTCCACATCTAAGATGGATTCTTCTGGAATATATATTTGCAATGTTATATCTAACCATAGCCAACTAGTGTTATCTAGAGATTGCATTTTGATAATTACAAACAGATGTATACTGGTTTGGCAGTAATGGGACACCATACTATTCATTAAAGAAGATAAATGGCTATGTTTTATTCTTCCGTCTCTTTATTTCTTTTAATTTGAATTACGTTTAGAATTCATGCTGTAGGGATAGGTTTTTTACAGTTACTCCCCCTGCAACAACACTGCATTTAATAATACAAAATGTACTACTGAAAATTTGCTAAGTACCAAGATATCAATTCGACTTTTTAAGAGTGGCTGGTTTTACAAACAGCATAAAACTTAACTTAATTTTGATTTATGAATAATTTATGCGAAATCCATTATTTTATTGTCAAAAAAGTATAAGAAGACAATTTGCTTGTGTATTTTTGCATGTCACCCTACACAATACAGTTTCGCGCGGTATTTGAGGTGAAATGCGAAAAAGATTTGGTACTTAGCAAACTTTGAGTAGTACATTTGTCCATGCAACATGGTCGCTTTTAGTTATTCTCAGTGTGCTTGCAATGTAATCACAAATGTCCACTTTTCATTTCCTTTTTGTTTTATTTTGCATTATAACTGCGCATCTAATTATCAAACTCGGTAGCTGAGCGGATAAGGCCTTTTGCTTTAAAGTAATACGGATCAATACTTCTACTGAAAATTACAAGTAACTTAACTAAATATTAGACCGATAAAATGAACAGTTGCATGGCGATTGTCTCATATTCCAACCTGTATCTGACGACATTAGTGTAGTGAATGAATATGTTATATTAATACAGAAAATAAACGTACCTCCTGAAGTGCTCGTTTTGCTGATATCACCATGTCCTTGAACAAGAGTATGCCTGTACGTCAAGAAGTGCGCCGTGTTGTAAGGTTTGACAGACGAGTTTAGGTCCGGAGTGGAAGGTAATCTAGTCGGAACACCATCGAGCATGCGTGTAATGTTGTGTGTGACACTTCCGGTTCCCGGAAACACCGGGGAGATGCTGATGGGCTTCATCGGCTGGTTCTCTTTTTGTGGTGTCTGCGTGAATGGCATAGGCTGAACCACGGCGGAAGACTTTCGCGAGACATCTTCCATGGAAGAAAAGTTGCCATAGTGACGAAACTGTTTCTGGTGGTTGTCAATCGACTGAAGAACCTGTAATAATGACAATGGCATGACTACGTTTGAAGTCGAATCATCTCGGTCTTTTCCGTGTGCAATCGGAACTGTTTTACCGATTTCCGAAACCTAATAGTACCGCGTTGCGGAAATCGAAGAGGCACTACCGCTACAGCTCGGTGTTGTACGGAGAAGACCGGAGAAACATATATATGCAGATGTATCAGTGAATAAGTCATGGTGTTTTTATAGATTAGTTAAGTATTGTCACTATAGCCCAAGTGGGCATGAAAACTCGTGAGATAATTATTTAACACTGATATGATGTGGATATTTTGAAAGAAAGCAAAGGCTGATATTTTTTAAGCGAAATATTCCTTCGGTTTTAAGGAGGGGGAAATAAATGATATTTATCACATAACTTACGGTGTGGGAGTGGAATAACACCATTCTATATTTTCGATATACCACTAGTTAAATAAGTATGCAAATGAGCCTAGTATGCTCTGTCAAAAAAATCGATAATGACTATGATTCAATTCCCACGGTTTATGTCGGTTTCGTATGTTAACTCAACAGGGAAAATGCAATAAAAGTCGATATGTGAGTTATGTGATAAAAATAGAATCTATCATTCGTTCTTATTCATTAATGACTTTAATAAACTCGTTAGCAAAAATGGTATAATTCTCGGCAAGAGCCTCGAATTATATCATTTTGCCAACTCGTTGAATAAATTCAATAATGAATGAATACTCATGTAAGATCCTCTATATATTCAACAGCAAAAACGCGGCCTAGTGCACAAAGAAAAGAAATCAATATAAGTAATGTTTATTAGAACATACTTTTGATAATCTGCATTTCTTACACAAATCATGTTTATAATACAACATTGCCTAAAAGAAACTACTACATTGTGCTATGTTACTTCCCTTATATCCCTATAGCACATGGTCGGCCAATCCCGTCATTGTTCAGGACCATGCGATTCCAAAGTTGAGCGAGATGTTACGAATAATTTAATTCATCAAATATTCCGGGAAATGGCGGAATTTAACGGATAGAAACGGAAGTAAAAGATGTACCGCTGAATAAGCACACTAATACGTATGTTACCCGAGATGTAAATATAAAACATATTTTGTTCTGTTCTTTAAAAACTCCTTTTGTTCACATCGAAATTCCTCGTTACCTTAACGTATGTTCAAACACAATAATGAATATTTAATATTCATACTGAGTTTGCGATAACTCCAACACTTCATTTTATTCGGCTCCAAAAACCGTTCTATCACTGGATCGACATTTTGCAGCACAACAGAGTTTAAACTATTATAAACATGTAAAAAATGCTATTTGTAAATGTTTACGCATTTCAGAACATAATTAGCATGAAATCACTTCTGTAAATGATAAAAAGACTCACGTTTTCATTCATGGTATAATCGGTAGGTAGACGATGTTTGGTTTGTTCTTTGTTTCAGTTGCAAAACTAGTTATGATCCAGCTTGGTACCGATTATGAGTTTATATACCAAGTTAGGGGAGAAATGACATATCTCAAGTCATCGAATGTTTGCTGTCTCTTTGTCAACAACCTTGCAAACACATTCAAACATCTTTAGAGCAATAACGTAATAAACGCAACTCACCAGATTATGGCCATCAAAGTGTATTTGTTGTTTACGCATTCACACATTGATCTTCAATCAAAACGGTATTCTGTTTGATTGGTGAATGGATGTAAATTAAGCACGGAAAGCACGGGTCACGCCTGACTGGCAACGTTCGGTGATCATCGTGCATTATGAGTTACTCGAATCATCATGGCGGGTGACACGTTGATTTGTTTGATTAGGGTCATCAAATATGAATAAGTACAGTTATATAATAATTGCAATTTGTTGTACATGTTAATGAAGTTTGTTAGTATGACACGATTAAGTAATATTTTGATTAGAGAACTTACGTGCAACATGTTTAAGTGGAATTATGGCACGGAGTTTGTCAATGTCAACATTTGAGCTACTACAACTGTACAGTGCAATATCCTTTACTGGTGTTACACAACCTGAAACCCATTAACTGCAGTATCTAAACATATACAACACATGTACATTGCCTTGGAATTACTGATTCCAAACACATCTGCTGAAATTAAATTTCTGGTTTACGTCTAAAGGGACTGGCTTTAACGTAGTAGCACTTCTCGGTTAAGAGAAGTAGTTAGTCTGGCCTAGCAAATATTTCCCCTTGTAAAACTACTATTGAATAATGGCCATGTATGTATATACTAAAGGAAAACAACAAGCGAAACTCGGGAGTTTCCGCTATACAATGTCTATACTGCTCACTCAATTCCTCTTAATATTACAGAGAATTCCAACACGTTTTGGAAAAAAAGGAAGGCTGCAGCTAGTCAAGGAAAGGATAGAACTGTGCTGTTGTAGAGTTTGTAATCGCAGTACACTTTGTGACACGAAATTCAGAAATGTTGAAATGCTGTAGATTGCAAAATATTACGTCCTAAGTTTGCTCACCTGCTTATTCTATAACGCGTATTCTATCATGAATGAAACTTTGAAGGGAAAACATGCGATGTGTTATGTGTTGTTTCAGCATATTGGCCGAAAGCAGCCATGTACGCTTCGATTAACAGCAGCGTATTATACATACGATATATAGCAGAAATTCCCGAGTTGAGTTTCATTTTTCCTTTAGTATAGTTATACTTGTCCCCAAAGAATAGTAGTGTGCCCTTCATAGAATGCATACCCACTTGTAAAACTAATATGGTATACAAGTAGTACTTCTCCCAAACGAATGGATTTTTTTTTTGTAAAAGCAATAATTTTCTTTTTTCTATTCAAATTATATGCAATTTATGTAGGAAAACTAACGGGACATCACGAGTTAAAAAGACAACAAGGCTCCCATATGTTCCCTAAATCACTGGACACTGGATTTAAAACTGTCGAACCACCATGCTGCTTAAAGATGCTGTAACTATACCTAACAATAACTACGCGATGTTAATTAAATATGGTACTGCGCTTGTATGTAAACGTCGCTGTATTCTGTGAAGAAACATGTATTATAGTATTTTCCTTTAATTTAGTATTGATGATCAAAATAAATTATTTATAAAGTATGCCCTGCTTTTAATTCCATTCAAATTAAACTTTCCGGCGATTTATTTTTTCATTTTCCTTTTGCTTTTTTTTTTTGCTTTTTTTTGTTGCTTTTTTTCACAAATAGCGCAGACATGCGCAATGCACTTCAGCTGAAGGACACAACTATTCGGACGAATTCCTATAGTAAACATATACTAAAGGAAAAAAGAAACGCAACTCGTATATATATACTAAAGGAAAAAAGAAACGCAACTCGTATATATACTAAAGGAAAAAAGAATGCAACTCATACATATACTAAAGAAAAAAGGAAACGCAACCCGTACATATACTAAAGGAAAAAAGAAAGGCAACTCATATATATATATTAAAGGAAAAAAGAAACGCAACTCGTACCTATACTAAAGCGGAAAAAGGAAATGCAACTCGCTCATATACTAAAGGAAAAAAGAAAGCAACTCATACATATACTAAAGAAAAAAAACATGAAACTCTTACATATACTAAAGGAAAAAGGAAACGCAACTCATACATATACTAAAGGAAAAAAGAAACGCAACTCATACATATACTAAAGGAAAAAGGAAACGCAACTCGTACATGTTCTAAAGAAAAAAGAAACGCAACTCGTACATATACTAAAGGAAAAAAGAAACGCAACTCATATATATATACTAAAGGAAAAAAGAAACGCAACTCGTACATATACTAAAGGAAAAAAGAAACGCAACTCGTACATATACTAAAGGAAAGAAGAAACGCAACTCGTACATATACTAAAGGAAAAAAGAAAGCAACTCGTACATATACTAAAGGAAAAAGGAAACGCAACTCGTACATATACTAAAGGAAAAAAGATACGCAACTCATATATATATACTAAAGGAAAAAAAAACGCAACTCGTACATATACTAAAGGAAAAAAGAAACGCAACTCGTACATATACTAAAGGAAAAAAGAAACGCAACTCGTACATATACTAAAGGAAAAAGGAAACGCAACTCGTACATATACTAAAGGAAAAAAGAAACACAACTCATATATATATGTACTAAAGGAAAAAAGAAACGCAACTCGTACATATACTAAAGGAAAAAAGAAACGCAACTCGGACATATACTAAAGTAAAAAGAAAAGCAACTCGTACATATATACTAAAGGAAAAAAGAAACGCAACTCGTACATATACTAAAGGAAAAAGGAAACGCAACTCGGACATATACTAAAGGAAAAAAGAAACGCAACTCGTACATATACATAAGGAAAAAAGAAACGCAACTCGTACATATACTAAAGGAAAAAAGAAACGCAACTAGTACATATACTAAAGGAAAAAATAAACGAAACTCGTACATATACTAAAGGAAAAAGGAAACGCAACTCGTACATATACTAAAGGAAAAAAGAAACGCAACACATATATATATACTAAAGGAAAAAGAAACGCAACTCGTACATATACTAAAGGAAAAATAAAACGCAACTCGGACATATACTAAAGGAAAAAAGAAACGCAACTCGGACATATACTAAAGGAAAAAAGAAACGCAACTCGTACATATACTAAAGGAAAAAAGAAACGCAGCTCGTACATATACTAAAGGAAAAAGGAAACGCAACTCGTACATATACTAAAGGAAAAAAGAAATGTAACTCGTACATATAATAAAGGAAAACAGAAACGCAACTCATATATATATACTACAGGTAAAAAGAAACGCAACTCGTACATATACTAAAGGAAAAAAGAAACGCAACTCGTACATATACTAAAGGAAAAAAGAAACGCAACTCGTAGATATACTAAAGGAAAAAGTAACGCAACTCGTACATATACTAAAGGAAAAAAGAAACGCAACTCGTACATATACTAAAGGAAAAAGGAAACGCAACTCGTACATATACTCAATTAAAAAAGAAACGCAACTCATATATATATACTAAAGGAAAAAAGAAACGCAACTCGAACATATACTAAAGGAAAAAAGAAACGCAACTCGTACATATACTAAATGAAAAAGGAAACGCAACTCGGACATATACTAAAGGAAAAAAGAAACGCAACTCGTACATATACATAAGGAAAAAAGAAACGCAACTCGTACATATACTAAAGGAAAAAAGAAACGCAACTCGTACATATACTAAAGGAAAAAAGAAACGCAACTCGTACACATACTAAAGGAAAGAAGAAACGCAACTCGTACATATACTAAAGGAAAAAAGAAAGCAACTCGTACATATACTAAAGGAAAAAGTAAACGCAACTCGTACATATACTAAAGGAAAAAAGAAACGCAACTCGGACATATACTAAAGGAAAAAGAAACGCAACTCGTACATATATACTAAAGGAAAAAAGAAACGCAACTCGTACATATACTAAAGGAAAAAGGAAACGCAACTCGGACATATACTAAAGGAAAAAAGAAACGCAACTCGTACATATACATAAGGAAAAAAGAAACGCAACTCGTACATATACTAAAGGAAAAAAGAAACGCAACTAGTACATATACTAAAGGAAAAAATAAACGAAACTCGTACATATACTAAAGGAAAAAGGAAACGCAACTCGTACATATACTAAAGGAAAAAAGAAACGCAACACATATATATATATACTAAAGGAAAAAGAAACGCAACTCGTACATATACTAAAGGAAAAATAAAACGCACCTCGGACATATACTAAAGGAAAAAAGAAACGCAACTCGGACATATACTAAAGGAAAAAAGAAACGCAACTCGTACATATACTAAAGGAAAAAAGAAACGCAACTCGTACATATACTAAAGGAAAAAAGAAACGCAACTAGTACATATACTCAAGGAAAAAAGAAACGCAGCTCGTACATATACTAAAGGAAAAAGGAAACGCAACTCGTACATATACTAAAGGAAAAAAGAAATGTAACTCGTACATATAATAAAGGAAAAAGGAAACGCAACTGGTACATATACTAAAGGAAAAAAGAAACGCAACTCATATATATATATTACAGGTAAAAAGAAACGCAACTCGTACATATACTAAAGGAAAAAAGAAACGCAACTCGTAGATATACTAAAGGTAAAAAAAGGCAACTCGTACATATACTAAAGGGAAAAGGAAACGCAACTCATATATATATACTAAAGGAAAAAAGAAACGCAACTCGTACATATACTAAAGGAAAAAGGAAACGCAACTCGTACATATACTCAAGGAAAAAAGAAACGGAACTCATACATATACTAAAGGAAATTGGAAACGCAACTCGTACATATACTAAAGGAAAAATAAAACGCAACTCGGACATATATTAAAGGAAAAAAGAAACACAACTCGGACATATACTAAAGGAAAAAAGAAACGAAACTCATACATATATATACTAAAGGAAAGAAGAAACGCAACTCGTACATATACTAAAGGAAAAAAGAAAGGAACTCGTACATATACTAAAGGAAAAAGGAAACGCAACTCGTACATATACTAAAGGAAAAAAGATCTGCAACTCATATATATATACTAAAGGAAAAAGAAACGCAACTCGTACATATACTAAAGGAAAAAAGAAACGCAACTCGTACATATACTAAAGGAAAAAGGAAACGCAACTCGTACATATACTCAATTAAAAAAGAAACGCAACTCATATATATATACTAAAGGAAAAAAGAAACGCAACTCGAACATATACTAAAGGAAAAAAGAAACGCAACTCGTACATATACTAAAGGAAAAAGGAAACGCAACTCATATATATATACTAAAGGAAAAAAGAAACGCAACTCGTACATATACTAAAGGAAAAAGGAAACGCAACTCGTACATATACTCAAGGAAAAAAGAAACGGAACTCATACATATACTAAAGGAAATTGGAAACGCAACTCGTACATATACTAAAGGAAAAATAAAACGCAACTCGGACATATATTAAAGGAAAAAAGAAACACAACTCGGACATATACTAAAGGAAAAAAGAAACGAAACTCATATATATATATACTAAAGGAAAGAAGAAACGCAACTCGTACATATACTAAAGGAAAAAAGAAAGGAACTCGTACATATACTAAAGGAAAAAGGAAACGCAACTCGTACATATACTAAAGGAAAAAAGATACGCAACTCATATATATATACTAAAGGAAAAAGAAACGCAACTCGTACATATACTAAAGGAAAAAAGAAACGCAACTCGTACATATACTAAAGGAAAAAGGAAACGCAACTCGTACATATACTAAATTAAAAAAGAAACGCAACTCATATATATATACTAAAGGAAAAAAGAAACGCAACTCGAACATATACTAAAGGAAAAAAGAAACGCAACTCGTACATATACTAAAGGAAAAAGGAAACGCAACTCGGACATATACTAAAGGAAAAAAGAAACGCAACTCGTACATATACATAAGGAAAAAATAAACGCAACTCGTACATATACTAAAGGAAAAAAGAAACGCAACTCGTACATATACTAAAGGAAAAAAGAAACGCAACTCGTACACATACTAAAGGAAAGAAGAAACGCAACTCGTACATATACTAAAGGAAAAAAGAAAGCAACTCGTACATATACTAAAGGAAAAAGGAAACGCAACTCGTACATATACTAAAGGAAAAAAGAAACGCAACTCGGACATATACTAAAGGAAAAAGAAACGCAACTCGTACATATATACTAAAGGAAAAAAGAAACGCAACTCGTACATATACTAAAGGAAAAAGGAAACGCAACTCGGACATATACTAAAGGAAAAAAGAAACGCAACTCGTACATATACATAAGGAAAAAAGAAACGCAACTCGTACATATACTAAAGGAAAAAAGAAACGCAACTAGTACATATACTAAAGGAAAAAATAAACGAAACTCGTACATATACTAAAGGAAAAAGGAAACGCAACTCGTACATATACTAAAGGAAAAAAGAAACGCAACACATATATATATACTAAAGGAAAAAGAAACGCAACTCGTACATATACTAAAGGAAAAATAAAACGCAACTCGGACATATACTAAAGGAAAAAAGAAACGCAACTCGGACATATACTAAAGGAAAAAAGAAACGCAACTCGTACATATACTAAAGGAAAAAAGAAACGCAACTCGTACATATACTAAAGGAAAAAAGAAACGCAACTAGTACATATACTCAAGGAAAAAAGAAACGCAGCTCGTACATATACTAAAGGAAAAAGGAAACGCAACTCGTACATATACTAAAGGAAAAAAGAAATGTAACTCGTACATATAATAAAGGAAAAAGGAAACGCAACTGGTACATATACTAAAGGAAAAAAGAAACGCAACTCATATATATATACTACAGGTAAAAAGAAACGCAACTCGTACATATACTAAAGGAAAAAAGAAACGCAACTCGTAGATATACTAAAGGAAAAAAAACGCAACTCGTACATATACTAAAGGGAAAAGGAAACGCAACTCATATATATATACTAATGGAAAAAAGAAACGCAACTCGTACATATACTAAAGGAAAAAAGAAATGTAACTCGTACATATAATAAAGGAAAACAGAAACGCAACTCATATATATATACTACAGGTAAAAAGAAACGCAACTCGTACATATACTAAAGGAAAAAAGAAACGCAACTCGTACATATACTAAAGGAAAAAAGAAACGCAACTCGTAGATATACTAAAGGAAAAAGTAACGCAACTCGTACATATACTAAAGGAAAAAAGAAACGCAACTCGTACATATACTAAAGGAAAAAGGAAACGCAACTCGTACATATACTCAATTAAAAAAGAAACGCAACTCATATATATATACTAAAGGAAAAAAGAAACGCAACTCGAACATATACTAAAGGAAAAAAGAAACGCAACTCGTACATATACTAAATGAAAAAGGAAACGCAACTCGGACATATACTAAAGGAAAAAAGAAACGCAACTCGTACATATACATAAGGAAAAAAGAAACGCAACTCGTACATATACTAAAGGAAAAAAGAAACGCAACTCGTACATATACTAAAGGAAAAAAGAAACGCAACTCGTACACATACTAAAGGAAAGAAGAAACGCAACTCGTACATATACTAAAGGAAAAAAGAAAGCAACTCGTACATATACTAAAGGAAAAAGGAAACGCAACTCGTACATATACTAAAGGAAAAAAGAAACGCAACTCGGACATATACTAAAGGAAAAAGAAACGCAACTCGTACATATATACTAAAGGAAAAAAGAAACGCAACTCGTACATATACTAAAGGAAAAAGGAAACGCAACTCGGACATATACTAAAGGAAAAAAGAAACGCAACTCGTACATATACATAAGGAAAAAAGAAACGCAACTCGTACATATACTAAAGGAAAAAAGAAACGCAACTAGTACATATACTAAAGGAAAAAATAAACGAAACTCGTACATATACTAAAGGAAAAAGGAAACGCAACTCGTACATATACTAAAGGAAAAAAGAAACGCAACACATATATATATATACTAAAGGAAAAAGAAACGCAACTCGTACATATACTAAAGGAAAAATAAAACGCACCTCGGACATATACTAAAGGAAAAAGAAACGCAACTCGGACATATACTAAAGGAAAAAAGAAACGCAACTCGTACATATACTAAAGGAAAAAAGAAACGCAACTCGTACATATACTAAAGGAAAAAAGAAACGCAACTAGTACATATACTCAAGGAAAAAAGAAACGCAGCTCGTACATATACTAAAGGAAAAAGGAAACGCAACTCGTACATATACTAAAGGAAAAAAGAAATGTAACTCGTACATATAATAAAGGAAAAAGGAAACGCAACTGGTACATATACTAAAGGAAAAAAGAAACGCAACTCATATATATATATTACAGGTAAAAAGAAACGCAACTCGTACATATACTAAAGGAAAAAAGAAACGCAACTCGTAGATATACTAAAGGTAAAAAAAGGCAACTCGTACATATACTAAAGGGAAAAGGAAACGCAACTCATATATATATACTAAAGGAAAAAAGAAACGCAACTCGTACATATACTAAAGGAAAAAGGAAACGCAACTCGTACATATACTCAAGGAAAAAAGAAACGGAACTCATACATATATTAAAGGAAATTGGAAACGCAACTCGTACATATACTAAAGGAAAAATAAAACGCAACTCGGACATATATTAAAGGAAAAAAGAAACACAACTCGGACATATACTAAAGGAAAAAAGAAACGAAACTCATACATATATATACTAAAGGAAAGAAGAAACGCAACTCGTACATATACTAAAGGAAAAAAGAAAGGAACTCGTACATATACTAAAGGAAAAAGGAAACGCAACTCGTACATATACTAAAGGAAAAAAGATCTGCAACTCATATATATATACTAAAGGAAAAAGAAACGCAACTCGTACATATACTAAAGGAAAAAAGAAACGCAACTCGTACATATACTAAAGGAAAAAGGAAACGCAACTCGTACATATACTCAATTAAAAAAGAAACGCAACTCATATATATATACTAAAGG
>JAWPHD010022979.1:0-23417 GCA_037043455.1 Cyrtodaria siliqua | reverse complement strand
CATATATGTGTAAGAAGCTATGTAAGAATTGACCAAAACAACACAGAAAATAAAAAATAAAAATAAGTTGGAGGGTGGTGAGGGTAAAGGGCAACATATATGTGTAAGAATTGACTAAACCAACACAGAAATATTACAATCAGAAAACAAGGCTAAAACAATGTGGGTGGGGTTGGGGGCGCAACATAACTATGTGTAAGAATTTTTTTTACAACACAAAAAATTGTAAAAAAAAGATAATTAAAAATCGAGTTTTGAGTGGGGATGGGGAGAGGCGGGGGGTGGGGAGGGCAACATATATGTGTAAGAAGCTATGTAAGAATTGACCAAAACAACACAGAAATATGGAAAAACAAAATAAAAATACAAATATTTTGAGTGTGGGGGTGCAAAAAAATTGAGTTTCCTCCAGCTGTGCGGGTGGTGGGGGTGGGGGGTGGGGGTGTGTGTGCAGGGGGCAACATATATGTGTAAGAAGCTATGTGTAAGAATTTACCAAAACAACACAGATATATGTAAAAAAAAAAACATTCAATAAAAATATTCCATTTCGAGCGTGGGGATCGGGTGGGGGAGGGGAGGGCGGGGGCAACATAACTATATGTAAGAATTGACCAAAACAACACAGAAATATGTAAAAGTGGGGGTGGGTGGTGGTAGTGGGGGTGGAGAGGCAGGGAATGGGGTGGAGGGGGCAACATATATGTGTAAGAAGCTATGTGTAAGAATTGACCAAAACAACACAAATATATGTAAAAAACAATAAACATTTAATAAAAATATTCCATTTCGAGCGTGGGGGTGGGGTGGGAGAGAATTGACCAAAACAACACCAAAATATGTAAAAAATAAATAAATTGTGAGTGTGGTGCGTGTGTAGGGGGGGGGGGGGGGGGGGGGGGGGGGCAACATATATGTGTAAGAAGCTATGTGTAAGAATTGACCAAAACAACACAGAAATTAAATTATCTAGTTTCGAGTGTGGGGGGGGGGGGGGTGAGGGGGGGCAGGGGCACAGGGTTGAGGGGGCAACATGTGTAAGAATTGACAAAAGCAACACAGATATATGTTAAAAAAATAGTTTCAAGTGTGGGGGGGGGGGGGGGGGGGGGGGTGAGAGGCGAGTGGGGAGGGGGCAAAATATATGTGTAAGAATTGACTAAAACAACAAAGAAATATGTAAAAAAAAAAAAATGAGTTTCAAGTGGGGGCGAGGGGGACAGGCGGGGTGGGGGTGTGAGGGGGCAACATATATGTATAAGAATCAACCAAAACAACACGGAAATATGAAAAGAAAAAAAAAGGAGTAAAAAAAAAAAGTTGTGGAGTGGTGTGGTGGGGAGGTGGAGTGGGGGCTGGGGGGGGGGGGGGGGGGGGGGGGGGGAGGGTGCCCATGTCCCAAAATGAGTGAAGTATGAATAAGATGCATAATGCTATAAGAAATCCCAAACCAAATTTATAGATATATACATGCTTACATGCAAACCTAGATCTGCCTTTATTGCACATTTTATGGGCCATCACAATTTGGGTTCCATGGGAGCCCTGAATTTGCAAAAGACAAAATTACTTACCCAACCCTTTACAACATACTATAAGGAACCCAATTCCAAAATTTAGTTCAGCTAGGACAAGAAATGTAAGAGATATAGACCTGTAAACACAGCTTACACGCAAAATTTGATGTGAAACAGACACATTTTAAGGGCTATCAGAATTTGGGTTCCATGGGAGCCCAGGGGTTACAGGAATCAAAATTATTTAAGCAGCCCTTAAGATAATCCTATAAGGAAGCTAATGACCAAATTTGGTTGTGCTAGGGTAAGAAATGTAAGAAATATAGACTTGTAAACACAGCTTACACGTAAACCTTGATGTGGGATGCCGACGCCGACCCCGGGGTGATTACATAAGCTCTCTTATTCTTCGAATAGTCGAGCTAATAAATTGATTTCATTAGTCCCTATACCAATAATAATTTGATTTAATTAGTAATACTCTTGTTAAAATGTCCTCGTCTTAATTTATTACACGAGGAATGGTGTACAACAAACCTCGGCCAGCTTATCAAAGCCCTTGAGATGGCCCTCGGCTCGACCCATGCTGTTTTTCTTGGCAAATCGTCGGTTTCCATCCATGATGATGGCTATATGCTTAGGCACGGGGCCGGATTTGAGAATCTTCGTGCACGCCCGGTGAACCCACGTGGTCTGGGTCTGTTTTTCTGGGAACCATGACATCGTACCAACTGGGAAACAATACCAGGAGAAGGTCTGATTATTAGGTATCGTTACAGTTACTCAAGAACTGAACATCGCAATGTAATATTACAATAAATCAACTATTTGTAATTTGTATTTGAGTCAATTAAATTACCACAGACAGTCAATTAAAATATATGAGAATCTCAGTGCACTTCAGGCTTTCTGTGGGAGGGTGTGTGTGCAGTGTTTTTTTTACTTTTGGGGGAAGGGGAAAGAGGGTAGGGGGTCGGGGTCCTTTAGAGGGGGAAAAATTTGATGTGAATTGGAAAAAGGGGGAATTTCGACAATGTTAAAAAAAATTAAAATCAGTACCAAATATTATGAACTTATTTCATCATCTGAAAAAATCATGAAATAAGGCCCGAGTTTTTTTATTTTTAGATTTATGGGAGAGCCTACCCTAAATTTTGCAAAACTGAAATAAAAATAAAAGTCGAAATTGTGAATTTTATTTATTTTTTTCCTCATTTTTTTCTCCAATTCGATCTGCTACATCATTTGTTTTAAAAAAAAGTTGTGCCTATCCTTAAACTAATTTTCACATTAACGTAAAATCGCACAGTTTTTTTTTTGAAAATTTGGATTATGACAGTATTTACTTTGTAAGGTTGGAAATCGAAGTATTAATTTAGTCTCTTTAATATACATGTTTACAAACACAATTTAATGCATACCATAATACACCACAATACCTATTTCACTCTACTAGGCACTGAGTTCATAAACCTTTCTTGAGAATATTCTTAGTCTTGACCTATGTCAGGGAAAAATATATGTCTATTATTCTTGCAACTATGAAAGATAAACATTCAATAATTTCAAGTTTATATATTACATTTTGTTTCGATTTGAAGTGTGTTTAATAGTAAATTTGTGATAACTTCTGTAAAATACATACTCTAAAATATATTAATCTGACAGTCAATCAAACCAATTCTCAAGACACGCCTACTAGACTCCGCAACCGCCTCCAAAAAGAGGTGATAATACGATGTTTCGGAGACACTTCCGATGCGGTTGCGGAGAGCAAATTGAAGCAGCAACAGTAAGTGTGAATTTGAAATCACCTATCTTTCATCGTTCAATGAAAAAAATTCAATCGAATATAAATTGAAAAGAATTATGGTCATTTTTTTTGAAGAGGCGGTGTCGGATAGTAAGAGGCGGATTCGGAGAGTAAGAGGCGGTTTCGGAGACATAGATAAATAATATGTAAACACTTGCAATTATTGTGAAAAATGGAGAATTCAATACGTTTCAATAAATGCCGTTGTTACTGTTTCGTCCAAGAATATATCTTTCGTATGACAAGTCAAATCACATTTGGTGTAGTCATGGTCCTTTTTAGACCTTAGTCTATTCTTACGGAGATAGACGAGGAAGCCCGGTTGGGTTTGGAGGCGGAACAAAAGTTGCATTATACATATAATATACCTCTAAAGAACACACTTATAAAACCGAGTCTGCTTCCTATAGTTTTCAGATGTCTTCGTTGTTTCCAGTATTAATTATGTTTTATCATGGAAAATTCTGGAACGAGCTTGAAAGATGAGAATATTTGAAAAAGTAATTTTTTCTGATATTGTTTAAAATTTACAACAGTGTATCATTTCGTTTAAAAGAAAAAAAATGATAATAGGTTAGATTTTCAATATTATATAATCCAAAAAAAGTAGGGAGACTGCATAATATCAGTCATTATTTATGAAAATCGGACAATTTAATAAGAGACTTCTTGGAAAAGAGAGAACATTGACAGGTATACTTATTCATATACTAGTAAGGCCAAATAAAATTATACCTGTGTTTACTGTAACATTGCTGAAAAAAATTGGGTAGGTAGGTAGGCATTTTATTTTTTTATTTTATTTTTTGGCGAAGTTAATTTACTGTGGCGATGAGCTTTGATGAATGGGAAAATGTGGTATTTTAACAAGATGTCAATGACCTTGAAGCTCTACTGATTGATTTTGATTTCAGGAAGTAGTCGCTACAAACTTGTTTTTTGAAAATTTATTTTTAGCCGTGGCGGCCATCTTGAATTTCCGGCCGACCTGATATTTTGCTAGGATCAATTAGACATCAAGAGCAACATTCGTGTGAAGTTCATGAAAATCCGTCAAGAAGTTTCAGAGGATTAGTCGCTACAAGTTTTCATTATATAATTCTATGTAAACAAAGATGGCCGCTGACAGCCATGTTTACATCTAATCAAAATGATTTTTGACAAGGACCAACATCATGTAATGCTGATCATCTTAGAAAAAGTCCCATATCAATATCACTTATAGTTTTCAAGAAGTAGTCGCTACAAACTTGCATTTTGAAAATCTATTTTTAGCCATGGCGGCCATCTTGAATTTCCAGCCGACCTGAAATGTTGCTAGGATCAATTAGACATCAAGAGCAACATTTCTGGGAAGTTTCATGAAAATCCGTCAAGTAGTTTCAGAGGAGTAGTCGCTACAAGTTTTCATTATATAACTCTATGTAAACAAAGATGGCCACTGGCAGCCATGTTTAATGTCGAATCAAAATAATGTTCGACTCGGATAACCATCATGTCATGCTGATCATTTAAGAAAAAGTCCCATATCAATATCACTTATAGTTTTCAAGAAGTAGTCGCTACAAACTTGTATTTTAAAAATCTATTTTTAGCCATGGCGGCCATCTTGAATTTCCGGCCGATCTGAAATTTTGCTAGGATCAATTAGACATTAAGAGCAACATTCCTGTAAAGTTTCATGAAAATCCGCCAAGTAGTTTCAGAGGAGTAGTCGCTACAAGTTTTTACTATATAACTCTATGTAAACAAAGATGGCCGCTGGCAGCCACGTTTAACGTCGATTCAAAACGGTTTTTGATAAGGACCAACATCATGTCATGCTGATCATTTTAGAAAAAGTCTATCAATATCACTTATAGTTTTCAAGAAGTAGTCGCTACAAACTTGTATTTTGAAAATTTATTTTTAGCCGTGGCGGCCATCTTGAATTTCCGGCCGACCTGAAGTTTTGCTAAGATCATTTAGACATCAAGAGCAACATTCCTGTGAAGTTTCATGAAAATCCGTCAAGTAGTTTCAGAGGAGTAGTCGCTACAAGTTTTCATTATATAACTCTATGTAAACAAAGATGGCCGCTGGCAGCCATGTTTAACGTCAAATCAAAACGATTTTCGACAAGGACCAACATCATGTCATGCTGATCATTTTAGAAAAAGTCCCATATCAATATCACTTATAGTTTTCAAGAAGTAGTCGCTACAAACTTGAATTTAAAAAATCTATTTTTAGCTTTGGCGGCCATCTTGGATTTCACATCAACATGAATTTTTGCTAGGATCAACTAGACTTCATGGGCAACATTTCTGTAAAGTTTTATGAATATCCATCCAGTAGTTTCAGAGGAGTAGTCGCTACAAATAAAAGTTAACGGACGGACGGACAGAATAAAATCTATTTTTAGCTTTGGTGGCCATCTTGGATTTCACATCAACATGAATTTTTGCTAGGATCAACTAGACTTCATGGGCAACATTTCTGTAAAGTTTTATGAATATCCATCCAGTAGTTTCAGAGGAGTAGTCGCTACAAATAAAAGTTAACGGACAGACGGACGAACGACGGACGCCGCACCACGGCATAAGCTCTGCTGATCTCTGATCAATAGAGCTAAAAACTACAATAGATAACAATATGAAATTGTGTTACTGTATGTGTTATTGTTTCCCAAAAGGCATGGCAACAACTGGCTCTTTTCCCAATCACTTGCAATTATTGCAAAGGGGTAAAACAGTTTAATTTATTTTTCGCAAGTCCGGAAGAGAGTCAGTTCCAACAGCAGGACAATGAGCACATGAGTCGGCCGTGATAGCGTGAACATAATAATTAAAAAAAAAAAATTTAATTTTTTTAATTTTTTTTTTTTTCAATAAAAAAAAAATGAGTCGGGGGTGTTTTCAGCGGGTCGGTCGGGTTACAGTAAACTCAGGTATAATTTTATTTGGCCTAATACATGACTATCAGTATGTGTTTGCTGTTGTTTGTGTCAGATGGGTAAATTCAAAGGTAACAAGAAAGGGGACTAGCGTTATCTATAAGAAAGAACTACAAAGCAAGAAATGTTTTCAACCTTTTGAGCAGCATGCCGAGAAAGACAATTTCAACCAAAAGAAAACGCCTAAATTCCACACTTTCACCATACATGAAGAGACAAAAATATTTATCTCCAATAAAAAGTAAAACTTTCAACTCCTAGAAAATTGGGTTCCAACATAAAAAACATAGCGTTTCGTCTGTTTCTAGATGTTGTGCGGTGGTTTAATTGTGACGATATTCGTTCTATGCGTTACAATGACACAAGCCTTAAGTTCTTTTGGATAGGAAAACATTTATTTGGAGGTCGGTTTCAGAGATTCATGTCAGGACCGAAAAATGAAAGTGATCTTCTGTTGGGTAAAAAACAACTATGTTCTAGTTACTCTAGAATAAACTTTGATGATGATGGGTAGGACCAGTAACAAGTATTTGCACAAATAATTCATCATAAACAATTGTGTTGATACATTACTTATCAATTTAAATCAGTATAGATCTATTATATATAGTATATGTCTCCAAAACCGCCTCTTACTCTCCGAATCCGTCTCTTACTCTCCGACACCGCCTCTTCATAAACAAGAGGTCAATGACCTTGAAGCTCTACTGATTGATTTTGTTTTCAGGAAGAAGTCGCTACAAACTTTTTTTTTGAAAATCTATTTTTAGCAGTGGCGGCCATCTTGAATTTCCGGCCTACCTGAAATTTTGCTAGGATCAATAAGACATCAAGAGCAACATTCCTGTGAAGTTTCATGAAAATCCGTCAAGTAGTTTCAGAGGAGTAGTCGCTACAAGTTTTCAATATATAACTCTATGTAAACAAAGATGGCCACTGGCAGCCATGTTTAACGTCGAATCAAAATAATGTTCAACTCGGATAACCATCATGTCATGCTGATCATTTTAGAAAAAGTCCCATATCAATATCTCTTATAGTTTTCAAGAAGTAGTCGCTACAAACTTATTTTTTAAAAATCTATTTTTAGCCGTGGCGGCCATCTTGAATTTCCGGCCGACCTGAAATTTTGCTAGGATCAATAAGACATCAAGAGCAACATTCCTGTGAAGTTTCATGAAAATCCGCCGAGTAGTTTCAGAGGAGTAGTCGCTACAAGTTTTCAATATATAACTCTATGTAAACAAAGATGGCCACTGGCAGCCATGTTTAACGTCGAATCAAAATAATGTTCAACTCGGATAACCATCATGTCATGCTGATCATTTTAGAAAAAGTCCCATATCAATATCTCTTATAGTTTTCAAGAAGTAGTCGCTACAAACTTATTTTTTAAAAATCTATTTTTAGCCGTGGTGGCCATCTTGAATTTCCGGCCGACCTGAAATTTTGCTAGGATCAATAAGACATCAAGAGCAACATTCCTGTGAAGTTTCATGAAAATCCGTCAAGTAGTTTCAGAGGAGTAGTCGCTACAAGTTTTCATTATATAACTCTATGTAAACAAAGATGGCCGCTGGCAGCCATGTTTAACGTCGAATCAAAACGATTTTCGACAAGGACCAACATCATGTCATCCTGATCAGTTTAGAAAAAGTCCCATATCAATATCTCTTATAGTTTTCAAGAAGTGGTCGCTACAAACTTATTTTTTAAAAATCTATTTTTAGCCGTGGCGGCCATCTTGAATTTCCGGCCGACCTGACATTTTGCTAGGATCAATTAGACATCAAGAGCAACATTCCTGTGAAGTTTCATGAAAATCCGTCAAGTAGTTTCAGAGGAGTAGTCGCTACAAGTTTTCATTATATAACTCTATGTAAACAAAGATGGCCGCTGGCAGCCATGTTTAACGTCGAATCAAAACGATTTTCGACAAGGACCAACATCATGTCATCCTGATCAGTTAAGAAAAAGTCCCATATCAATATCTCTTATAGTTTTCAAGAAGTGGTCGCTACAAACTTATTTTTTAAAAATCTATTTTTAGCCGTGGCGGCCATCTTGAATTTCCGGCCGACCTGAAATTTTGCTAGGATCAATTAGACATCAAGAGCAACATTCCTGTGAAGTTTCATGAAAATCCGTCAAGTAGTTTCAGAGGAGTAGTCGCTACAAGTTTTCATTATATAACTCTATGTAAACAAAGATGGCCACTGGCAGCCATGTTTAACGTCGAATCAAAACGATTTTCGACAAGGACCAACATCATGTCATGCTGATCATTTTAGAAAAAGTCCCATAGCAATATCCCTTAGAGTTTTCAAGAAGTAGTCGCTACAAACTTGTTTTTTTAAAACCTATTTTTAGATTTGGCAGCCATCTTGGATTTCACATCTACATGAATTTTTGCTAGGATCAACTAGACTTCATGGGCAACATTTCTGTAAAGTTTCATGAAAATCCATTCAGTAGTTTCAGAGGAGTAGTCGCTACAAAAAAAAAGTTAACGGACAGACGGACAGACAGACGGACGGACGACAGACACCGCACCACGGCATAAGCTCTGCTGATCTCTGATCAGTAGAGCTAAAAATGACCATAATTCTTTTCAGTTTATATTCGATTGAATTTTTTTCATTGAACGATGAAAGATCGGTGATTTCAAAGTCATAGACCTCATTCGTGGGCAGGTTTCTCATGAAACAGCAGAAAAACGGAGTAAAAACCAAGTCCAGTTGAGGAAATTACACTCGTAGATTGACTTATGACAATCCTACAGACCACATTTTTCAATATATTTCGAAACCAACACATGAATCAGGAAGGGAAAACATTCCTACATCGTACCACATTCCCCGATTTTTGTAAAAGATCGAGTTAGGGCCGAAAAAAAACGAAAATATTAAATTCACACTTACCGTTGCTGCTTCAATTTGCTCTCCGCAACCGCATCGGAAGTGTCTCCGAAATGTCGTATTATCACCTCTTTTTGGAGGCGGTTGCGGAGTCTATAGGCGTGCAAGAGTGGAAGGTATTTTCAAAAATGGTTTGTGAATTTGAGATAACATGTAGGCAGTTTTAACATAAAATGGATGTTGGTTACATTTATATGCAAAACAATCTGAAAAAAAAATCAACATTAAAAATGAAGCAATACGTTTAATATTAATGTTACGAGAAAAACTTGTTTTATGAAAATAAAAAAAGATTTGAAATTTTCTAAAAAAAAATCTTCATCGACTCCTCATTTTTCCCATTTTGATTTCCTCCTCCTACTGCATCTCTGGCATAACTCAAAATCCTGACCTTAATAAGCACCAAAAACAGGAGATTTTGTAACATGTACATGTAATTAGACCCAACGCTTATAATATCCGTTAGGGAGAATGGCCGTGGACCCCCTATCAACCTCTCTCCTTCTTTGCTCGATCACTAATGGTAGCGGCCTGTCAAATCAAAGTAGCAACCCGTTTCAAAAATTAGAGACAGCTCTGTCATTTAAAGTAGCTGTTCTGCCAACAATATACAATATAAACAGCTTTACCTGCCAGGCCAAACCCCAAAACTGGAGCATCGAATGAATAGTAACTTACTCATAATTCATTTTACGCATACTCAATCATCAGTATTTTAAGAACCTGTGAATAAACATATACTTTTAATTGGCATACATTCATTATAACACTTGATTAGAGTTTCGATTAACCTTAACACTTGGATAGAGTTCAGATTAACGGTTTTGTAGTGTAACGTTGTCATTATTGGCGTGTTTGTTTCTTTAAAGCAAAAAAAATCACTGCAAACGGTCCTTTACTGTTCATATAAAGCATTATTTAATACCATTAAGTATACATATTTTTCATACCGTTTTTTTTCTCCTGTAAATCAGTCAATTATAACATTTATAAACATTCCATATAATTATGGACATTCTAAGACAATTTTTTGATATGTGCCGTCTTCGATGTGCATACGCGCTTGACCTTTTATGTTTGGACTTGGCGCAAAGTTTTATGCATTAGACATAATGGAGTCCATTTAAACTGATACACAGAATTTTAGAATTTACAACTTACTTAACCATTTGTTATCCATTTCACACTAAAATCTAAAATTTTAATCCAAAAAAATGTTTTTGATAAGAAAGATGTATATATTAGTTTAAATCTACATAATATATGCATTGTTTGAACTGCAAATTATAGGTTAAGGTGTCTTGTACAGAGACGTCATACAAGTAATTTGTACATACGGCCAGGTCATATGCACATATATTATGAAATATTATATTTATTGACGTTGATATATCTAAATTTGCCATAAATGTGATATTTAAAGGAAGATAAATCATTTATTGTAAGAGCGTTTAATTGACATGTCGCCAGTACTTAGATATCTCCGCCCTATTGTTGATGTCGAAGTATAGTCATAATTTTCCATTGCAGAGATATTGAGATTTTATCTTATTTTCAGTAGGCTTATAAAATTTGTGTTACTCGGTTTTTATCCTTAGGTCCTATAGTAAAATAAAAATCTTTGGCAGAGTAAAAAGATGGTAAGTTCCAAGATTATGATTTGAAAGATACATATATTGAATAAGTTTGTATGGATGTACATGAAAAATGGAGGGTTTCAAAAGAATCACACTGTAGATACCTTAGTTTTAACAGTAAACTTGGTTGCAAATCAAGGATAAAGACCGAGTTTATCACCTACCAGAATGTATTGGTATGTCTTATTTCTGAACACCGATTGGTCAGTTTGTTTGATGATGCTCTATAAAAATTATGAAATTCAATAGTTTATATAACATAGTTGCACGTGCTTTATACACGTGCTGTTGTTTGTCGGAGGTATCTTTCTGGTTTGATTGGTTGAAATGGATAAATGATGAACAACTGGCGACATCTTAATTAGAGTTTTGTTGTGGTTGTTTTGAGTTATTAGTTTTTAACCGAGTAGGGCGTGCGGTCTGAAATTGTCCACACCGTTTTTGGTCAAACACAATGAGACGTAATGAGATGCATACTATAAACTATAAACGTGACGTCCATGGCGTATGTAAAAAGCAATACAGACCAGTGCATAGAATTACCGGAATACACCTATTTACCAGAATATACCGGAATACACCATAGAATTACCGGAATCGACTTTTTAATTACTAAATATTTATTGCGGAAAATAAGTGACATGATGATGTAATATATAATAACACGTGCTGTAATAACAACGGCGCGTGCTAAACGCGACAAGATTTAATTACGCAGGTTCTCAATTCGTAAGACTTGCATTTTGTCTGTTACATATCTTAAAATATTTATATCGGAAAAATATTTATTACGGTAATAATATTATTTAATTACATTTAACAGTGATTTACGCCTCTGCATTAAAAAAAAAAAGGCAATAAGTGACATAATCTTAAAACATTTATAGCGGAAAATATTTATTATGGTAATAATACTTATTTAATTACGTTTAACAGTGATTTACGCCTCTGAATTAAAAAAAAGCAATAAGTGTCATATCTTAAAACATTTATAGCGGAAAATAAATGACACGAATCGTCGATGATGTAATATAAAAAGCAGATGCATACGGCCGTAATTATAACACGTGCTGTAATAACAACGGCACGTGCTAAACGCGACAAGATTTAATACACAGGTTCTCAATTTGTAAGATTTTCATGTGTCCCTTTAATAAAACAGTATTTACATTAATAAGAAAACAATAGCTTATGCATTTAGTTTAATACTAATAACATCAATTCCCAGTGTAATGTAAGAATATTTACTTCTGTCAGGCTGCCAGTTCCAAAAGCTTCCTGCAATTGAAGACAGCAGTTGTGAGGGAGTCAATGTTTAAAGCAGCGTTTAGTGTCACCGCAGCAACATCGGAATATCCTGAGGTTGATGCTGTTGCAGCTGAGGTTATGGACTGTTTTGTACACGACTGCATGGGTAATCCCAGAAGAACGACTGGGGACGGGGATTGTTTATTTATTGCGGTCTCTATCCAGTTGTGTGGTAATGAGTCCATGGCTCCAAGTTTACGTTACCACACGTTTAAATTTGGTGAAAAATATGGAAGTTTACATGACGCACCCGTTGCGGTGTAGACTTCAAGTACTTTCACCAAGTTATGAGGCAGCATGTTTTGACTGCCAAACTTGGCGCTTTTTCATCCTCATGGACAATAATCGCCGTTGCTGACGTTGTGAACAGGCCAATTAGGGTCATGTACCCATCAGCAAATGGCAAGAGTGATCTTGCATATCAGACATTAAACACTTGCTTTATGCCTACTGGTGATTGCACTGACACCACCATATATATTAGTGAGCGCACTGACACCACCATATCCTTATTACAAAAGTCTATTTCGGTAATTGTTCCGTGTAATGTATTCAATATTTAAGTCTATATCGATCATTCTCTGGTTTTATCCGGTATTTTTCGCTGATTAATGTCACATAAACACATATTCATTAATATATTAATTAAATAACTATACATTTCAGCAGATTTAGATAATATTAAATAGCGTATAAACAAGTCTATTACGGGTAATTATCTGGTGTATTCCGGTATTTTTCGCTAATAAAAAATGAATAACATAGTCTATTTCGGTCATTCTCCGGTCATATTCCGGTATCTTTCGATGATTAATGTCACAAAAACACATATTCATTAATACATTAATTAAATAACTACCGGTATACAAGTGCGAATGGAGTGCGTGGTTCAGTGGTAGATTGCCGAACTTCAGATCGAAAGGTCGTGGGTTCGATCCTAGCCATGGCCATGTTATTTATCCTTGAGCAAGATAATTAATCCACATTGCTGAGTACTGGTTCTACCCAGGAAACCTGCACATAATCTTCGAAAGGGGGAGTTTCAGTATCAATACAGAGAGATACATTTACGCCAATTTAGATCATAAATAGTGTATTAAAAAGTCGATTCCGGTAATTCTATGGTGTATTCCGGTATATTCTGGTAAAAAGGTGTATTCCGGTAATTCTATGCACCCTCACAGACCTCAAATAACTCGATGTCATGAATAAAATTGATTCTCACAGCTAAACTAAGGCCATATCAAATTAATTCTAAATTTATCATCCCCACCCACCCCGAATATTTTATGCCGCCCCGACAATTTTTATTTTGAAAAAATAAAAAATAAATGTCCAGATTGTGGTGTATTGCTCTGAATGTGAAAAACCAAGAGTCCTGTATTGTAAACATGTGGTGAAAGGAAAGAAAAAAACTGATTTGCTTCAAATCTTAGCTGACCTACAATATTTTTGATAGAGCATCATCAAAAAAACTGACCAATCAGTGACCAGAATTAAGACATACATAATACATTCTGGTAGGTGATAAACTCGGTCTTTATCCTTGATGTTCAACCAAGTTTACTGTTAAAATTAAGGTATTTACATTGTGATTCTTCTAAAACCCTGCATATTTCATGCACATTCATGCAAATTGATTCAATATATGTACTTTTCACAATCAAAATCTTGAAAATTATCATCTTTTTACTCTGCCAAAGATTTTTATTTTACTATAGAACCTAAGGATAAAACCCGAGTAACACAAATTTTATCACCTACTGAAAATAAAATAAAATCTCAACATCTCTGCAATGGAAAATTATGAATATACATGTGGTTCTGTCCTTCAAGATGTGGAGTGCGTGGTTCAGTGGTAGAGCGCCGAACTTCAGATCGAAAGGTCGTGGGTTCGATCCTCGCCATGGCCATGTTGTTTATCCTTGAGCAAGATAATTAATCCACATTGCTTAGTACTGGTTCTACCCAGGAAACCTGCACATAATCTTCGAAAGGGGGTGTTGCAGTATAGATAGATAGATAGATGTTGAAACAGAGGACAATCATATTTTACATTCGGTATTTGTTAGAAAAAATGTAACTTGTGACATGTCAGTGGAACTACCATATTTTTCTGCTGGCTTCGAATCGGTATGTTATTACTGTGGTTCGTCAGATGACCTTGTAGAACCAGATGATAAATATCCCGTATGTGAGTTGTGCCTATCTGGCAAACAGTCATTCGTAAATAAAAGGGGAACTGTTTCAAACAAGAAGAAGTAAGTTATATTGAGAACTTCAACTTTTAAAACTCACATACATGGTAGTTTATATCATTATAAATACAAATGTATGCTATAGCAGTGACAATTGGTAACAAAGAGAGTGTTCAAAACATAATACTCCTGGTTATTAATATTTTTGTGATGTTTGATGTCATCTCAAATCAATTTGGATGATAAACTGGGAATTAATTTGATATGGCCTAATGGAATATAAGGTATGACTGACCAATGCTTAAGTACAATCGATCGATGTTAATAATAACTGTAATTATAACATTCAGTCTTTAAGGAATACTGATAACACAATTGATTTTGCGACACAAAAATGTCAAAAAGACAATGTTGAAAATTATGTCACATATTCACATAAGATCCTTTATATATTTACCGCACTCATTTGACTAAAGGACAGTTAGCCAGCTGTACAACAATGTATAAAAATAACAATATAATAAAATCAAAAGATATTATATATTTACCTTTTGCAATTATTTGTGTAAAGTTCTTTGAAACGTGTACAACAGGGAAACACCAAGTCACGGGGGTTTTCCCGTTTGATGACGTCATTACCAGCGGTTTGGCGAAAAACAAGCATGTTATTTATCCGCGACAAAACTTAGTCCGTAATAAAAATTACTTTATATAAATAATAGAATCTATGGGCCACTAGCTATTTGAAAAATGAACATATTGCATGATGCTTTATTGAAATTTAATCTGAAGAAGTATAAATAACAGCATATGCCGGAATTGTTAATAAAAATTAATGCGCTTCAACGAAATGTTATGCTGTTATTGTTGATCAATGCTGAAAAATGGCGACTTCGAAATTTCGTGATGTTTCTTAGTATTCAAAGCGTATAAGACCTTTAAAAAAGACGTTTTCACTATGGCTGAAGGTCCGTCTACAAGGCGAAACAGAACATCTATCGAATTAGGTAAGTTTCTGTACAATCCCAACTGAAATATGATAAGTGTACCTGTTTAAAGTGTCGAGTTCAAGTTCAGTCTTTCTGTTTTCAGAACTCTACTTTCTGATCGAAAGATTCTTGTCGACTGGACCCTGTAAAAGTGCTGCAAAGGTAAGTTTCTGTCGATTAGTCGATTTGAACACGCTTCTGTAAATATGAGCTTCATTGTATCTCTTTATTTGCAGGTTTTACGCCGAGAGCTGGTTGAGAATGGGGTGAGTACCAACTTCATACATTTTCATCATCCAAATTACGCGCTTTTCGGCTTTTATGTTGACATTTGACGGGAAATGCGCATATTTTTTAAAAATGTATTTCTAAGTGTTGTGTGAATGTCATTATTTGAAAATTTTAAAAATATGTCTACTTATATTGTTCTTTATATTTCAACAGCTTTTACCAAAAAGGATCGATTGGGAAGGCGGGGAACACGAAAGAAGTTTTGACAGTTTGGTAAGATGCAGAAAATCGGATTCTGCCAATAGGGGCAATTTTTGGAACCTAAAGAAAATATATAAGTTCGCATAACTGTGCATTTATATCGTTTAATTACTATTTGCAATACAATGGACAATCAAATGAAGTTAAAATAAAAAAGTCAATTTGCTTCATTTTCTTGTGAAACTTATTGGAAAATTGTAATGCATTTGCCATAATTGGTTACAAGAGAAAATTGCTTTAACCTTTTGACGTCATATCATAAATTTGCAATTGTCCAATAAGAAACGGTGTTGGATATGTTTAAAGGTCAAATCTTTTTTTAGTAACGATTACGACTGACATAAGCGAAATTCTGATTGGTTGATACAAATTGTAATATGTCTATAGTCTGTTTCAGTTTATAACTAAAATGGGTGATGCCATGCTCTATAACATATGTGTACCAAAATTATAGTCCGTTTCTATACTTTTAGTCGATTATTTGGAGTGCAAGTGTTTGCCAATTTGGATGGATTTCTTTTTTCTTCAATAATTACTTTTTAATTGTTTTATGGAGTAGAATTGTCCTATTAAAGGGACACATGGCGATCTTGAAGTGTTTGAAATGGGTGTCTCGATTTATATCCAGGATCATGTTTGCTTTTAACCTGGTTACATTTAAATAAATAAAATTTTATGTATAGGCCTACTCTTTTATTTTTTTGTCTTATCTACTATAAGTTTTAATATATTATTGGTGCAATAATGTCAAAATTGTATAATATGCAAATACAATTTGCTTATTAATATTCTTATATAATTAATATTAATGATTGAACAAATGTAAGTTATCCAGAAAAACTAGTGAGACCCAGCAAGATTTAAAAAAAATCAAGATTGTCGTGTGTCCCTTTAAATCAGTATTTCTATAAAACCAATTTTGAAAAGTAGGGTATTTTTAATTACCACTGAAAATGCATGTTTTACTGATAAATACTTATTTCTAGGTATAAACTTATTTAATTACTGGTTGCATTGAGACTGGAAAGAAAACAAAAACAGTTGGCAGAAACAAGCACCGCAAACAATAATCTTATTTTTCACCAAAATCTTCTCTAAATGAGAAGAACTTATATTTCAAATTATGGTTAATTACCCCACAGACATAATAAAAAATATTTTAACACAATTAGATATGTCTGTGGTTATCCAAGAACTTTAAATATGTTCAGGGCTCAAATTTAAGCTGGCATACTGGCAACATGCAAGTGACATTTTCAGAATGCCAGTAAACCTTTCAGTTAACCATTCTAAAAACTATTTTCCTTTCTAAAATCTTTCTTTTCACCAATTAGTTGGAATTAAACCGCCATATTGGTGGAGTCCACCTGTTGAAAATATGTCAACGCCTGGGTCCACTTCTGGACGAGAAGGTTCGACCAAACATTTTGGGCGTGAAGTCTCTACTGGGAGCTGGGAGCCAGTCATTGTTACGGAGAGAAGAAGGTAAATAATATAATTATATCGGTGACTTTATTGTATCAGTGAAAGCAGATTTACATCCAGTGTTTTAAATGAACATGAATTTAGTTAATAAAATGGTTTTGTAGTGTAAGTTTGCTGTTATTTGGCGAGCTAGTTTCTTTAAATTTGTATATATTCTGAATAATACACAGGTCAGCTACACTTTATTTGTTCTGAATACTTGTGTGGTTCATGCTACCCTTCATTTGTTCTGAATACTCGTGTGGTTAATTCATGTTATGCTAGACTTGATTTGTTCTGATTCTTGTGTGGTTCATGCTACACTTCATTTGTTCTGAACACTCGTGTGGTTAATTCATGTTATGCTAGACTTGATTTGTTCTGATACTTGTGTGGTTCATGCTACACTTCATTTGTTCTGAATACTCGTGTGGTTAATTCATGTTATGCTAGACTTGATTTGTTCTGATACTTGTGGTCATGCTACACTTCATTTGTTCTGAATACTCGTGTGGTTAATTCATGTTATGCTAGACTTGATTTGTTCTGATACTTGTGTGGTTCATGCTACACTTCATTTGTTCTGATACTTGTGTGGTTCATGCTACACTTCATTTGTTTTGAATACTCATGTGGTTAATTCATGCTACACTTCATTTGTTCTGAATAATCGTGTGGTTCATGATACACTTCATTTGTTAAGTGTTTTTTTATATCTGCATTTTTGAAAACAATCAGTTATTTTGTTTCATAGCAGTCAAACTGTCAGAACTCTTCCTAGTCCGTTTGAGATACCGTATGAAAACTCCATCTTCATAGAAGTTATTGATTAGGTCAAACAGTTTTCATTAAAGATTAGAAACTTGACCTTAAAGGGGTTGATGCACTATTTTCAAACAATCTTTATTTCAAAGGGCTCTGAAAAACTTGAAAAAAGCTGAAAGAATTATCAAAATGCCTTGAAAAATAAAGGAGGTATGACTTATTGAAAATTTGCGAAGAAACACAAATGGAGGCGCCATCTTTGAACGATGACGTCATCGCGCCTTTTTACCATATTATGGCATACTGATTAAATGTCTTTTAAAGCAAAGAAAATCACTGGAAATGAAAAATAAGCATACACTTTATACATTTTACATCTGTATGTTTATTTTTAATCAGTTTGCAGTGATTTTCTTTTTTGTCAGTATGCCATAATATAGTAAAAAGGTGCGATGACATCGTTCCAAGATGGCCGCCTCCATTTATGTTCTTTGTAAAAAAAATCAATAAGCCATATCTCATTTCTTTTTCATGGCATTTTAATAATTCTTTCAGCTATTTTCAAGGTTGTCAGAACCTTTTTAAATAAATATTGTTTGAAAATAGTGCATCAACCCCTTTAACCTTGAATCAGTTATTTGTCTGAAAATTGCTTGTGGAGGGAACTTCTTTCAGACCATTCAAGGTAAGAAGCTGAAACTTTATGGGAAGCTTGTTGAGGATGAGAGGATGTCATCATAGATCTGAAATTTGACCTTCATCAAGGTTAAGGTGACTTTTTCATGGATTTTTTTGCCTGAAAATGACTTGTGGACAATTTCCTCACCGTTTGAGGGGGGCGTCCATGGCCGGGTGGTTAGAGTCTCTGACTTGCAATCACTTGCCCCTCACCACTGTAGGTTCGATCCCTCAGGGGCCTAGGAATCTTTATGTGAGGAAGCTATCCAGCTGGCTTGCGGAACGTCGGTGATTCTACCCAGGTGCCCGCCCGTGCACGAAAATTGCCCAGAGGGGCACCTGGGGTCTTCCTCCACCAGTGGAAGCTGGAAAGTCGCCATATGACCTTAGCTGTTGGTGCGACTATAAAATTCAATTCAATTCACCGTTTGAGACAAGAAGCTGAATCTCTGCAGAAAGCATGTTGAAGATAAGAGGTTGTCAATAAATGTCAGAAATTGTTTGACCTTCACCTTTAAGTTCAAGGTCATGACTTAGTTTTAAACTGAAAAAAAAAAAGGTTGGAAAATACATTATATTATTATATATACTGCAAGTTTTAAGATCATATACATTTAATAAGTCAGAAAGAAAGTAAATGGCGGAAGTTGGAGCTTTTTATGGCATTTTACATGTTTTATATGTAAGTATAGAAGAGTAAATATCATTATGTGTCCACTTTCTTAATGGAATTGGCATTGCCCTTCAAAAAGTTGTTTGTGTGTTTCTACCAATACAAGGTTGATAAACAGTACTTTTGTTTTAATACCCACAGACATACTAATACATTTGTTATAAGGTTTGCGGTTCAATCCTTTTGGTGCCAAATTTATCTGGAAAAATCCAGGACTGTAGAACATATTCGGAATATTTTGATAAATAGAGATGGTGTGATCATAGTTATCAATTTGAAATTTACAGTAAAAATAGATTTTTAATTTTAATTTATCGAAAAAATACAATTTATATACATGATATGTGTCAAGCTGAGCGTTCTGCATGTGTCTGTACTAAGTGTTGTCGACAGATGTCGTCATTGAGACTGAGTATTACCAAAAGTAGCCATTGTCAACAAAGGGTAACTGTTATAATTAACAGACCTATATTTACGCTAAACTTTACCCTCTAAATTTATGGTATATCGTGTTTAATTAACTATCAAAGGCTGTAGTGCTGGCAGTAATAGAATTTTAATTAATATGAGGTGAGCATCATTATCCGCGGACACGAGAAAACATCACATAATTTAAGTAGTCTTGTTACTGCTTATCAAGTCCATAATAATTTGAAGTTACCCAAGATGACACCATCTCACTGTTTAGGTTACGTTGATATCACACAGTGACACTTGCCGGTACATCAAACATACATGTAGTTCTTCCAGCGCGTTCAACAGTATTTGTCCCCATGTGGTTGCCGGGGTAGAATACAACCACTGCAAATCCCGCTAGAGGCATAGGGGTAGGACCCCCCACCCCACTTCATGTTCATTTTATAATTTTTTATCATGCTCGTTAAAGATCATCATGACACGGCTTATGCAAACGTGGAAACGTGTCTCCATCGTAAATGGAGTGTACTATAGAATCTGCAGCAACTCTGCAGGTTAGAAGGTTCTAGGCCCATTCTGCATATTTTATCTTGATGTAAATGGAGGATGAGCCTGGCATGTTCATTCCTGTTAGGCGCCATATAACCTTTCATGTGTTGGTGCGTCGTAAAACCCAATTCAGGTCAACAGTATTTGATGCTTTCTTGTTTGTTTCAGTTATCAAAATGATAGTGCAAGATGTCATTTACATTACATTAATAAACCTTGACACTTACATGCTTCAGGCTTACATAGACATGCATCCATGAAACAAAAACTTGACAAAAACGATTTGAAATTCCTTATTTGGTGAAGTAAACACATTTATTGCCAGCACTGTAAACACCCTTTAAAAGAAGGGTAAATTGAAGAAACCAGTTTGTGTAACTTACTTCTGTTGGCTAATTAATAATTACTACACAATTCCTCAAACTATTATTTAGCATCTACTGCCAATATGATATAAAATGGTTGTTGTTTCAGATATAAAATGGTTGTTGTTTCAGATATGAGAAGACTGGACTGGACACCACATACCGCACATGGTCCTAAGGTCATGGTCGGTCACTTCTGCCTCCTGTCAACCTTGTACAACCAAACTGGGTGTAAGTTGTTGTGCTGTATATCTGTTTTATATTCATATACAATTATTATAATGTGTCTTGAGTTGGGCAAATTTCTAAAGAAAACACAATACTTTTTGTCCCATGCCATCTGAATGCCAAAAAGAGCAATAGTGGTCCCAAGCATGTGTCCGTCCATTCTGAAGGTTGACGTAGATTTATGTTCATATATCTATTTCTGAATTTGTCGCTTTATACAAAATTAGTACTGGATGAATAAGTCATGAAATAAGTATAGAATAAAAATGACGTATATCACCTGGTAAATAAAAACGTTGCTTCATGCTTAAAGAGGTTGACATACTATTTTCAAACACGATTTATAAGGGCTTTGAAAAAAGCTGAAAGAATTATCAAAATGCCATGAAAAATAAAGGAGATATGACCTATTGAAAATTTGCAAAGAACATAAATGAAAGAACATAGGCTATCTTGGAACGATCGACGTCATCGCGCCTTTTTTACCATATATGGCATGTTGACTAAAAATACATTTTAAAGACAAAGACAAAATCACTGCAAAATCTGATTAAAAAATAAATGTACAGATGTAAAATTAATAAATTGTATGCTATTAATTTCAGTATGCAGTGATTTTCTTTGCTTTAAAAGACATTTTCGTCAATATGCCCATATATAGGTTAAAAAGTTTAAGTCGCAATGAAATCCAAGTGCTATACCCCTTAAGTATAATGCATTAATTCCAGTTCTGCAAGATATGATCAAAAAGTCCCCTTTAAGTTAACTCATATCCGATCCTTTTCAATAATACAATCGAAGAGCATTGGTGTCATCCGGATTCAAATAGAAAAAAGTCCTTCAGTTTCATATGAAATTTGCAATAACCATTCATTAAGCCTAATATTACCTTTCGGTTAAATTTAGTACTGAATGTTGTAATAAATTTTAGAAAGCTTGATAGCCCTGACAGTTGCCTATCAGATAGCATTTGCCTGCTAAGTAATTGCAATACAAAATTGCAGACTATACAACTGAATTTCGCAACACTTTAGTAACATTATAACATCTACAAGATGTACAAACTCTGATGTATCCGTCAGAAAATTTCATGATATCTATTTATACTTGAATCTTGAATAAACCAGTACTAAGATTTTCACTGGGCACAGAATTTGAAGTGGCAATTGCAACGACGCGGGTAGCGGAGCCGTAAAACGTGATTTGAGCAGCTGATTTTGGCTTATAATTGTCTACAACAAATGAAATGTTGTGAACATCTTCATCATGATCCAATGAAGGTCCAATAACTCTCTGGTTTTATATTTTTGGAATCGTTCCCCTTTAAAATAAAAGTTTTTAACCTGGAACTTAACCCTTGCTTTTTTACAAATGATTGTGGGTAATAACTTTCAAAGTATTAGGTGTACAACAATGAAACTTGCACACATCTTCAACATGTTTCTCCCCCTTGTCGTTGCCGTGGTAGTAATACTGAGAGTGTGTTCAAATTATAACGTAACACGTTTGTTTAGATGTAATTTTTTCAGGCGGAAATGGTTTATCATAAAACATGCGTGATTTAATGTTGTGAAACTGTTATTTAGAACATATGCATTTTAAAAATAATCTACAAGTTCACGCGTTTGGCTTTATAATCTACATTTTGAACTAGTTTCCAATTTTAAACCTATATGTTTCTATTGCCGTAGAGTTTTACCTTGTAACCAAATAATGTCACTAATTGTTTAAAGCTGTGTTTGAAATTCTAAATTGATCATATGTTTCATTTTATGTCAAAAAAATATAAATGTTGAATTAAAAAGTCGAATTTTATCGAAATTTTAAAGAAATTGACAAATTATAGGACACTTTGCTTTGTTACGGTATGTTACTGATGATTTATATAAATTTACCAGAAAAAATACTCATGGTAACAAAAACATGTAAAAAAACACTAAAAATAGCCTGTCTCTTTGCGATAACTCAAGAACAGCTTGAACTACCAACTCGAAACTCGGCAGGAAATGTTTTGTGTCAGTGGTGTCAGTTATGCATCCTCCCCTTTTGGGGTAGATTCGCTTTAAGAAATGTGGTTGCCATGGTAACAAAACTTGTAAAAAATCATCTAAAAATCGCTTTGTCTTCGCGATAACTCAAGAACAGCTGGCAACTACAAACCCGAAACTCGGCAGAGAATGTTTGTCTCATGGTCTAGTTGTGCACCTCCCCTTTTGAGTAGATTCGCATAAGAAATTGTGGCTTGGCCATGGTAACAAAACTTATTTTATTTATTTATTTATTATTAATATATATTTTTTTTTTAATTCTTCCCTCCCCCTCCACCCCACCCCTCCCCCCACACACGACCCTCACCACCCCCACTTTGTTGGATCAGTTTTTACAGCATAGAGTTATATAGGGTAGAAACTTCAAAAATCTTCTCTGAAACTACAAGAGATATAGAGGATATTTGTTGTTTTGTCGTGATC
>JAWPHD010022978.1:0-23418 GCA_037043455.1 Cyrtodaria siliqua | reverse complement strand
GATGAATTCCAGGTATGTATATAGTCGGATGAATTCCAGGTATGTATACTAACAATTCTATGTACAGTCCAATCATTTAGTGTCGGATGAATTCCAGGTATGTAAATTGTCGGATGAATTCCAGGTATGTAAATTTTCGGATGAATTTCAGGTATGTATATTGTCGGATGAATTCCAGGTATGTGTACTAACAATTCTGTGTACAATCCAATCATTTATGTCGGATGAATTCCAGTTCCGTATTCTTATAGTCTCGATCATCCAGACCTTTCGAGAGACCGCTCTGAAAGAAGTACATACGATGGTCTAGAATAAATCTTCTTTAAAATGTGTGACATCAAAATGAGGTTTGCCAAAAAAACTGGCATCATCTGCTGATTGTTTAACGTCAGTTGATCAGATCTTTGGAGATCGCTGAGGCCGATATTTACAGATATCGGTGGTACATCCCCAATTATTTTTTTGTTTTCTTACTTTGAATTTCGAACGGATGGTTCCATTACTCCAGATAGGTTTTGAGTATTGTTTAATATCACCTTTAGGATATGTTTCCTGCTTTTTAATTTAGTCTTTTGACTGTTACCTTTTATACGCAGGCTTCATAACCTCTGCTCCCAACTAAATTCCATTTTGTTTATTTCGCCCATTGTTTTCTCGTTTAGGGCTAAGCGTTTTGGTAGAAACTGGGATCATACGCCGTTGGCCATGGAATTGTGTGAAAATATCGCATAGAATGTGCCATGTTCACCGTCATATGCATACCATTTTCGGGATGGCTCACATTTCTGTACTATTGACATTACAAATATTTAGTTCTTCTCAACCCAGGGTTAGAGGGTGTGAACGATAGCAAGCATTTTTCACTACTGTTCATGGACAGTCAATCAAACCGAGACAGCAATATATTTTGTATTAAGCGTGTTCGACGATTTCCAGATTTCTCCTTTCATACTTGTTTGTTATGGGAATCACCCCCTACTTCACGACGGCGTTAAAATTTACGTGACTTTACGCGCAATGTTGTGTACTAAAATTGCCCCAAACAAAGCCAACGGAAACGATTAAAGCTAAAAATAAATAAAAAGACTAAGCGATCAGTATACAAAAGAGAACATGGCGTCAATATTATATCCTTCTGTAGCGAGAAGCTGTTATATAATTTATTTGTTTTTTCCTGTTTTGCCTCGATTAGTAATCATATCCGATAAACGAACGGTAACTCATCGCGGACTGACACTTTGTTTATTGGAAAGGCATATATGCAAGAATAATCGCCAAAGAGTAGGCCAACACAGACTAGGGACATCAATCATTAGTTATTAATGTCCCTGCACATACCTACACAGACCAGGAACATCAATTATTAGTTAGTAATGTCCCTGCAAAGACCAACACGTACCAGGGGCATCAGTTTTTAGTTAGTAATGTCCATGTACAGACCTACACAGACCACGGACATCATTTATTATGTATTCTAATACACCCGCACTATATAGCCTAGTTTAAAATATCTCGTTATATTCAACGATATATCACTGTAACGTTTGCAACGTCAAGAGAATAATCAAGGCAATGCGAAAGATATCACTGTAATGTTTGCAACGTTAGGAGAGTAAGCAAAGCAATGCAAAATATTTCAGAGGTGTACGTTATTTTCACATTTTAGGGGTATTAGAATAGAAATAGAACATCGTTTACGGTGAATTATCTTATAATATATTACAGTTTGTCGTTCAGTTGTAAACAATAATTTCACTCGCATTTCGAGCTCATGAAATTATTGTTTACAATTGAACTCCAAACTGTGATATATTACACGATAATTCACCGTAAATTATGTTCTATTTCTTAATTAATATCCCTGTACAGACACAGTTTAATAGTTTGTTTAAGTCTCATCACAGTACACTATTATCTACAATACAACAATTCATAAAATACAACTGTGCCATTCTTTTTAGAATTACAAGAGACTATACAATATCAATATACATATGACTGTTCACAATGTTAAAATATTGAGCATCTGAACCGACTGCCACAGCCGTGTCATAAGACTCACTAAAAGCCACAGCAGTAGGTCCAGTAGTCAATGCATACACATATATCACTGTTTTAAAATATCAAATCATTTTCTAAGAATATTATTATCACACACATTTATACATCGTAATAATTGAGCGGCCGGTGCTAATCTTGACATGTTGTCTAAAAAGTACTTAAAATAGAAATATTAATATGTGAGTTAGAGAATCAAAGTATGGTATTAGTATGCCGTCGAAACCTACTGAGGCTACTGAAACCTTAAAAAATAGTATAAAAAATCAGGTAACAACCCAGATCAGATCAATGCTTTATCAAATAAGAGTTTTCTAATATCACCATACATAGAACATTCTAAAACAGCATGCATCTCGTCCTCAACCTTGTGAATACAAAATGGACAAAAACGCTCATTTTCTGCAATAGTTTCATATCGGCCTGTTTCGATTCTCAACGGTGCCACACCACACCTAATCTTTGCAAATGCAGCTCTGTGCTGTAAAGGTAATATACGTTTGCAATATGATTCAACTTCATACTCTGATTTAAATAGTCTGTATGTTCTTAACTTGTTTCTACCTACTCCACTTACTCCTGTTACTCTGTTTATACTATTCTTCCAATCTATTACATATAAATCCATTAGAGCCGTTGTAACATCTTCAATAAATTTTAACTTTGGAAAGGAACAATTTATATTCGTGTATGCATCTAAGCCAATACTTTTAAACTTATCAACAACAGAGTAGAACCAATTTTTACAATTTCGGTTAGCTTTATAATAAGCCCAAACAAAAATACGTTTATTATTCCTTGTACACTGGCCCACAAAATGTCCATGTACTAGTTGTTACTGCTCAGAAACGTATTACAATTCAAGGTAGCAATTGCAAGGGAAATTGGTTTAGACTGATGACATTTTCCCCTACTAAACTAAAGCAATATATTTACACTTACCACATAAATTACGGTGTGGGAGTATAATAAAGTCATGATATATTTATCATATTACACTAGTGAAATAAATATGCAAATGAAGGCCGATCGTTCGGTTCTTTCCATTTTGCTATGCGTGCAACGGAATTGCCTCGTCGATTTCTGTAACCGTTTAAAATACCGAAATCGACAAGGTGCTTCCATTATTCGGTGGCGTACGGAGAAGACCGAGTCAGCATGCGAAGACATCATACGACAAAGTTATATACATGAAGGTGTAAGGGAGCTTTCCCATATGTGACCATAATGTTTTTAATCATTTTTTAAATTTTAAATTTTAAATTTTTACATATATTGTCAATTTCACAAATTAGTATCCTGTTGCACTAACAGCGAAACTAACCATCTAGTAATGTATTTCAAGCACACTGCACAAACTACGCCTCTCAAATGTATAGTCTTGCAATGACGCGCAGCTGCATAGGTTACTCGCAAGAGGTTCATGCAGGATAAATAGATCGATAGATAATTACAAAAACGAATATTCCTTATAAGGCTTTCTTTGGAGGGAGTTATGTGATAAATAGAGTCTATTTAATAATGATTTTATTATAAACTCGTTGGATAAAATTGATAATATGTTGCTCGGCTCAGCCTCGCATCATATAACTGTATCTAACTCGTTTAATAAATTCAATAATAAACAGGCACTCATGTAAGATCCTCTATATATTAAATATTTGGCCCTTTTGTTAACAAAGTCATTAAGGCCATAATTATTCAAATATCATCTTGACTAATGTCACCTTATCTGTGTTCTCTTAATATATATGATCATCTATTATTTGTATTTATCATTATTACAGATTCCGTGAAGGATTTATAAGCGTGTTTTGCTGGTTCCCATGTCAGCCATGTAAGAAGGTGAGGACCAGGGTGAGGTTTCGCAGAACACTTTTCCCAGCAGGTGCAAACACGATGTCAGAGAAATATAGTGAAAGAAACGGCTCTTTAATGCATACCCTTACCGAGTACGTAGACACTGACCCGAATGGCACGCGGCGCATCTCACGGAATAGTGCCAACAACAGCAGCCGTGTGGCTACGACACGGAAGCCCGAGGATTACGTTTAGGCTTTATAAATGCACGGACGCCCGCCCGAGGATTACGTACAGACATTATAAATACACGGACGCCCGAGGATTACGTACAGACTTTATAAATACACGGACGCCCGAGGATTAAGTACATACTTTATAAATACACGGACGCCCGAGGATTACGTGTAGGTTTTATAAATGCATGGACGCCCGAGGATTGCGTGTAGGCTTTATAAATGCACGGACGCCCGAGGATTACGTGTAGGCTTTATAAATGCACGGACGCCCGAGGATTGCGTGTAGGCTTTATAAAAGCACGGAGCCAGAGGATTACGTACATACTTTATAAATACACGGACTTCCGAGCATTATATACATACTTTATAAATACACGGACGCCCGAGGATTATGTGTAGACTTTATAAATATCTGGACGCCCGAGGAAAACGTACAGACTTTATAAATATACGGACGCCCGAGGATTATGTGTACACTTTATAAATCCACGGACGCCCGAGGATTACGTACAGACTTTATAAATCCACGGACGCCCGAGGATTATGTGTAGACTTTATAAATCCACGGACGCCCGAGGATTACGTACAGACTTTATAAATCCACGGACGCCCGAGAATTACGTGTAGGCTTTATAAATCCACGGACGCCCGAGGATTACGTGTAAACTTTATAAATGCACGGACGCCCGCGGATTACGTGGAGACCTTATAAATGCATGGACGCCCGAGGTTTACCTTCAGACTTTATAAATACATGGACGCCCGAGGATTATGTGCAGGCTTTAAAAAAAGCACGGACGGCCGAGAATTAGGTGCAGACTTTATAAATGCACGGACGCTCGAGGATTACGTACATATTTTATAAATGCACGGACGCCTGAGGATTACGTGTCTATTTTATAAATGCACGGACGCCCGAGGATTACGTGTAGGCTTTATAAATGCACGGACGCCCGAGGATTATGTACAGACTTTATAAATGTACGGACGCCCGAGGATTACGTGAAGGCTTAATAAATGCACGGACGCCCGGGAATTACGTACATACTTTATAAATGCACGGACGCCCGGGGAGTACTTCAGACTTTATAAATACACGGACGCCCGAGGATTACGTGTAGACTTTATAAATACACGGACGCCCGAGGATTACGTGTAGGCTTTATAAATGCATGGACGCCCGAGGATTACGTACAGACTGATCATAAATAAATAACAAATACGCGTTAAAATGAAATATGTGGGCACAAATGATGTATTAACTAACAGTATATAATTTGGTGAATGTCATATTAATATTTGAAACGTTAAGCCAAAGACTTGCAAGGCCAACGAGAAAGTCGCATCTAACCGTATCAACAGAATTCAGAAATTCGCGATTTACGGCTTAGTAGGTTTGACACGTTGAGAACTACTTTAAAAAGATGAAGTATCACCAGGCGTAATGAAACTGATTGGAAGGAAAACTACAATGTATTTGATTACCTACTTGATTTATATGACAAAACTTTATTAAAACAGACAAGTATATTGGCCATATAGCCATTATATCTTAATTCAAGTGACAGTTGATTGTATAAACCAACAGACCGATAACCATATAATTATGAAGACGTGATAACCATGGCTCTTAATCTGGTCGTCGTTGATTTAGACTCACAATCAACTGATACCCATTCTGTGTTACGTTACAAACACGTCAGTGAATGTTTAGATGCGCAATCCACCGATACCCATTCTGTGTCATGTAACAAAGACGTCAGTGAATGTTTAGATGCGCAATCCACCGATACCCATTCTGTGTTATGTAACAAAGACGTCAGTGCATGTTTGGATGCGCAATCAACTGATGCCCATTTTGTGTTATGTAACAAAGACGTCAGTGCATGTTTGGATGCGCAATCAACTGATGCCAATTTTGTGTTATGTAACAAAGACGTCAGTGCATGTTTGGATGCGCAGTCAACTAATGCCCATTCTGTGGTATGTAACAAAGACGTCAGTGCATGTTTAGATGCGCAATCAACGGATACCTGTTCTGTGTTACGCAACAAAGGCATTAGTTCTTGTTTAGATGCGCAATCAACCGATACCCTTGCTGTGGTATGTAAAAAAGAGGTCAGCGCATGTTGGCCATATAGCATCATGAAGAATGAGTAATGACATTTGGATTAAATGGAGTGCTAATTACGGTTGCCATTATGGTAGTTTATGTTAGAATAGATTAACTCAGATAATCCTTATAATATATACTGTATATAAGTAGGTGTGTATTTATATTTGTATATATATTGTGTACATAGCTAGAACGAGTATATATGTGTTGCGTCAAAATTAGGCATAATTGTATTTCTAACGTATTGTCTTATTGGTATATATGTTCATTATCTGTAAGTTTGTTTGTTCTTAAACGAGGCATGGACGATTCTTAGTTTGATGTATCCAAAAAAAAATCATTGGATTTTTATGTTTTAAATTTCATGAAAATAATGCCAGTTATAAAAGAAAATACCATGGCCTAATTTGTGAGATTTGTTATTAAGCAAAACATGTTCACATATGATGACATTTTTCTGGCAAATTCACCCTTGAGAACAAGCAGTTTTTACACAAGCGATAAATAGGTGCATTGAGAAAATATCAGATGGCGAAGACATATTAAGTAGCCTATGTCACCACACATGGCGCAGTGATGAGAAAAATAGCCCGCGATAAACGACGATCACAAACACATTGCGAATGACGTTAAAAGCAACAACAAAAATCACAAATAAACAAATAATCGTCCTTTCATTTTCATCTATAATGTATTCCTTTAATTGTGATTTCTTTTAACATATTTGAGTGGCGGAGGTAAGGCATAGAAATAAGGCACATTTATTCAGACTACTAACGTATAAGAGTTTTTCAAAAACAATTATTGGGGTGTCAAAAGTAGAAAAGAACATGTTTATCAAGTATTCACATACCTAGACCTATTTACTTTAATTGTTAAATTTAAATTAGATATTTGTCCAACACGTTATTTTTAACTTGCTGAGACCCTTACTCATGAACAGACATGTATAATATGTATATAGAGTCTATAAATATATATTAGTCATATAGTACCTTGTAAAGTTGAATGTGAATATTGATTAATATACAGTTTTCCAGACGGGTTCAAATATACAGTTTTCCAGACGGGTTCTACCATACAGTTTTCCAGACGGGTTCCAATATACAGTTTTGTAGACGGGTTCTAATATAGTTTTCCAGACGGGTTCTCATTCGTTTTGTAGTGCATCAAGGATAGTTTTAATAACTGTGACAAATCAAGCATTTTCTTGACATTTCGACAGATACTCACGCATCCTTCTTAATCTGTCATTCAGACATTAAAACTGAAAAGAAATTGTTTTTGATAATTTTGCTGAGTTGCGTAAAATCCTTGATATACAAATCCAATGAACTATGTCTAGTTTTAAAAAAATAAAAATAAACAACTATCCAATAGTTTAACAACGTTAAGAGTGGGTATTATCAGGGGCAAGCTATATACTAACTCCCAGACGTAATATTTCAATTTTTATAATTTAAACATTCCATGTAATTAGGAACACACCTTTAAAGGGACTGCAGGCGTTGGTGTCAGTACAAATTAAATTAAACCTTATACCTTCGGTTTACTTGTTTATGAACACGTCTGGCTAATAACATGACTCTGCTGGTGTTGCTAAATCATAAATATTAATTTAAATAGGTTTTTAGAGTTTAAGAATATTCAGTTCTACTCAACCCGGGGCTAGGGGACGTGAGCGGTAGCAAGCATATTTCACTACCGTTCATGAACAGTCTCGATCAAACCGAGACTGCAATAATTCGTATGTATCGTGCTCGGCCGTTTCCAAGGTCCACTCTCATACTCTTTTATATTGCTAAAATTACACAAATAAAGTGCAATTGTCCTCAGTCACAAAGCACGAACTTATAAGACCAAATCGTCAAACTTTTTCATTAACAACGATTAAATTGTACTCATCACGGGGCCTGGTGAAGTGTACATTATACTAAGTATAACGCAAATATCTCAGCGACATCTTCAAATAAGGAGTTCGACAGAAATGTACATGACAACCTTGCTGTTATTTGAATATGTAATAAGCATTTGAAAAGAATGTGCCAAAAAGTCAACATCTTTAAAGATGAATGGCCACCCTTTTTGTAGTATTATTTATCAATTAACAAATTTAACTTTTAAACATCCTATGAACATTTCTTGATAGTCCCGGAGAAAAAAATATATTTAAAACCGCTATTAAGTTGTATGTAAAAATAAGTATTATTTGCATGACGCAGATACTTTTACCACTGCATGAGTGCACGGGGAAATGAGGTAAATCTGAATTGTATAGCTGCACAACTATTGCCAGATAATTGATAAGTGCATTTACCTGTGGACTAATCTACCTGTTCAAAGTTGTCTACGTCATCAAATAAAATCTTATTCTCACTTTTCACAGATATTGCAATGTGTGAATTGCAAATATATATTGTTGTGTATTGATTTCGATTTAAATAAACATAAACATGTTTATGAAATAAATAAACATGCATGTTTATGAAAATAAACATGGCCGGAGAACTTTAATAGAAGCAGAAATGCCATTGTATCACAAATCTCAGAATGTCTGTGTTAAAATGACGACATAAACATGTATCGGTTTGTTCTATATAGAGACTCATAGAACGATAGTGAACAACTTGTATGTAGTTTCTGAAGATTGGTGACATATATTGGTAAAATTGTGCATAGTGTGACAAAAGCACCAAACTTGACATATAGCTAGCTAGACAATACTCTACTAAACATTTTTGGCTATGGACCCACGTCAGATTTTGAAAAATGGCCGCCATTTTCAAAATGGCCGCCAAATATTCCATAAAGAATTAATGAAGTTCATAATTAATTGGTTTCATCAAAACTTGTTATTGTAAATTCACTAAATAGGACATTGATAGACAATAAAATGTGCAATATAATTTGGGTCATTTTTTTCTTCTACAATGCTGATTTTTTTTTAGAAAGCAATCAAAATGTTGATGTTTTACAAAAGTGTTGTCTTGATAAGTTGATATATTTATGTATATGTCTATACTTCAATAAATAGTTGTTAGATACACCCCTACTTCAGGGGTTAGGGTTTTTACACATTTATACATACTATGCCAACTCTGAGACTAGTTTGTTTTAGTTGTCTTTAGCCTTAAGCATTTCTGAAGTGTGTTTTAGTTTCAGTCTCATCTTTATTAGCGGCTTTTAGTTTATAATAACTCGTGAGTATACATCCAGTGACTTGGTAAAACGCTTTTAAAGTGACACACAACAATCTTGAATTATTTATCAAGCATCCAAATTGATTAATCCAATATCAATTTGACTTTAAAACTTCTTGCATATAATTAAATACAATGAAGACTTTTTTAATTGTTTGTATTTATTCTATTACAAGTTTTACTATATTATTGGTGCAATATATTCCCCAATGAGCAATATGTAAAACTAATTTGCTTTGAACTATTTACATAATTATTAAACCTGATTTTAAAACATGCATATGAAGTAGCAAAACTAACGGGACGCCGCAGGTTATAACAAAAATCAAGCTTGCCGAGTCTTCTAAATACTTGGAGAAAATATATCGCAAAGGATACTTCAACAATATTTCTCATCTCCGATTTATCGGAATTAGATTTAATTAAGAAGTTAAATTACATGTGTTGATTTAATAAACAATATTAACAAGACACTATCAGAAATCAAAATCAAAAATAAGTTTGTTATATACACGAACTCAAATGTAATAAGTGGTCATAACATTTGAAAATTTTCAATATGAGGGCTAACATTAAATTTAATCTAATCCTACTGATCTATGATCTGAATGCTACATGTTTCCTTTATCACATTCACAGTACCCAACGCCCCATTTTTAAAACTGTATACATCATTCCTGCTTTGACACATCGTTAGCACTTGTCTCTTTGACATCTACCTTTAATAAAATCCTTGCAAACGCTGTGGCTGTGTTATCGAGAATGGCTTCACCATATCCTCTTCCAACCCCAGTCACTGAATGTAGGCATTTCACAGGCGGATCTAAAGGCCATGTCTCCAACAATGTCCAATTACGAAATGTTAAACATTTCGGCAGGTGTGCTTGAAAAGAGCTACAGCAATTGGTGACATGGACTTGTTTTATCTTGGAATTATTGTATCTCAACACTTCTTCTCGACATGAACATGCACTTCCTCTTGTCATACACTTTCCAACAAGCACAACTTTTCGATTTGGAAAGCTTGTGCAACCTCAACATATTATTTCCAGATTTTCTATGCATAGGTTTTACCTCTTTCAGCAAATGAAGATAATTCATTACATCTAGTAAGTGTGAAAAGCAACTATTCGTCTGGGTTTATATGAACTAATGAATAGGCAATACAGTGTGCAACGAAGAACCTAAAGTGATTCCTAGCTCATAAAATTAGCACAAAGCTTATCTAACTGTATTTAGTGTGTATGAACATCTTTACCTTGATGGAAATATCAGAGTCCTTTCATAGCCAGCGTCTGGTGAATTATTGCAATAACTGAAATTAACAGATAAGTCAGGCCGTATCTGGTTCAGAGATGTGGAAGCTGCGATATGTTTACAGCACCTACTGCACCTTCATCTTCTTTCACAATCTTATATTTCTGCTTGTGAGCTAGTTCCTAGTTCATTGCGTATTGATGAGACAACGCTAATGAAGTTTATGACTAATTTTAAGATTTCAAGTGTAACTAAACAGTACTCCAATTGCGAACTTTTGGTTTCCCTCTATGATCGCCATGTGCAATACTCAATGGTCTAAGGTATGCCTCGCTCACACTTCAATGGCATGACTGTAAGCCCGGTTTACCATAAGTGATGAGCATTCCCTGATGCATCTATTTATTTCAGAAGAGAATCTGCAGTGTCATAGTTGCCAGCACTGGTCCATCCATAGTCTTGAAACAAGTCTCAGATTGTTTTAAGTGCCTCCATTTAAATACGAAGGCTTCAACGCAAAATGACATTATGATCTTCAAATTGGGTTTCAGGCCAATTTCATTGTTTCTGCTCGGCAACTATATAGTTTCGACGCAGTTAACATGTTAGCATAAAATGTCTTCACGTTTAGGTTTTGTTTACCTGTTTTGTCTTTTAAATAAGGTTTACCAAGTCAAATTATGTATTTTAGGGTTGTATAAATATATCTTATAATAAACCGACAGTTTCTGATAAGAACATTAGTTAGTACTCTTCAGAAATTCCAAAGGCTGGAGAAAACGTAGAGTCAAAACGAAGTGAAATTTGATTTAAACGTGTAAATCCCTTAACACCTTAACCATAGGGTGTCTCTAAATATCTCTTTATTGCAATATTAACAAACTAATACTATGCCAAGAAAACTGAGTGAGCAAAATCAACATATTAATAGCTTTCTTACAAACAACTATTAAAGTCAGAATATGCTTATTGTAAACCTTAACGAAGAAGACTTTGTGTCAAGTATTTGTGTATAATATTACCGTCTATGTACCCAGCCGTTAATAGATAAATCTGATAAGAAACGTACGCTTCGTTAAAAAGGCACGCTGACTTTTTAACTGTTGTGTTTACATAAACATTACCTGTGCTATAAATAAACCATTTGGATATGCACACTTCCTGTGTTGTGCTTAGCGTCGGTGCAGCGTGTAGGGGATACCGCGTAATTAGTACACACATATTTATTAAAGTTAAACGTTTTCTTTTTAATACATTATATCGTAATTTAAAACTAAACGTTTTCTTTTCAGTACATTATATTGTAATTTATTGTTGAATATAATTTTATAATTATAGCTTTTGTACATTATTGTATTGAAAAGAAATAAAAATGTTAAAAACACACATATTTATTCGGCATAGTGTGTACAGTTTAATTTTATTCAGTGTATTTGTGATTGCCATAATATATGTTGTTAAAATTCGATACATATAGGTTCAACCACAGACCTAATAACAAATAGATTGGACACTACGAAAATTATCTAAATTTCACGTGGCACATTGCGAAAATTTCACAAATTATTTCCCACCTTTAAACACACATATTATGAAGAGTTTTATAGATACAAGTTTTATTCATGCCAAATACCATCCCAAATTTAATTTTCTTTCCAATGATAGTATTTTTCTTTCTCTTACATTTAGAACAACAAAGGAGTTTGATGGAAACTTTTACTCTGTCAAAGCCTTGATTTTTAAGAGAAAAGAGAAAAATGATGACATTTTTAACTTTAAACATCTACAATTTCTTACTTTCAAAATAAACATAAATTATTATAATACCATTTTGCTATTCACTATGAATCGTTTGAATGTATTTTCATCAAAATCAGTGAATAATTGGGAGAGGAGATAGAATGAAAAGTTAAGGTGCCACGTGATATTTTGGTTACTTCATTGATAGGAAGTTTCCTATCTGTTTATTAATATGTCTGTGGTTCAACTGATTATTTATTACGTATTTGGCGGCCATTTTGGAAATGGGGCCATTTTGAAAAACCTGAGGTGGATCCATAGCCATTTTTGTTTTCATTTTTCAGTATGGTATTGTCTAGCTATGTGCACAGTTTGGTGTTTTTGTCAAAAAAAAGCACACGTTTTTCACCAATTTGCCCCACTACTAGTCTCGACCAAGATCGTATCATGCATATGCTTACTTGAAAATATTGGTCTGGGCATATTAGGCCCATTAAAGGGCCCACTAGCTTTGTTTTTTCACGCGCATAAAGTCGACGTTTTAATGAAGTCATGTTATAAAATAAACTTGACAACGTCAAATGTTTATACACCAGTTACACCTGTTGACATCATTGCTGTTTACACGCCTGTTGACATCATTGCTGTTTACACGCCTGTTGACATCATTGCTGTTTACACGCCTGTTGACATCATTGCTGTTTACACGATTAAGGTAAGAAATAAGCATTTATTTAACTTGAAAATACGTTTTTTGAAAGTATCGTAGAATCTCTCAAAATCATGCCAAAATCGCCCCAAACTTTCGGGCGATTTCAAACGTCCTATTTGCTCCAGTTCTGGATCCGTGTAAACGTCTATTTAAGAATTACAAAGCAGAAGTCCGGCGCATGTCTACAACTCTTCAACAATAAATGTATTTTTTTGTTTCTTTATTACTTTATTTTCTGAAAATACTTTTTTTTTTGGTCTTATATGTTAATACCATTGTTAAAACGCCAGCACTGTCATGAAAACAATTTTCCTTGAATCAAACTTGTACGCAAAGTTATTCCCCTTGTTTTGGTTTAAACAGCATTTCCGGGTCTTGTGGTTTAAACTTTGATTTAACACAGTTTTGTTCTAATGAACTAAATATAAACTTCAATTATTGTATAAATTAGTATTTCACAAATATGTAGAATATTTGGAACAGGTTAACATGTCTTTCATATACAATACATATATATATACATCATGATACTATGTGGCAAAACGTGTAAGCTTCATTAAATGTGTCATCCGTGCAAAGATGCAACTTTTAGATTTCTCGTGCTTATTGCTTATTTTTTGTGGCTGCCGGTAATTATCCGATTTTAAATTACTCTTACCTTACTAATGAACCTGCCGGTAGATATCCGATTTTAAATTGATCTTGCCTTTCTAATGTAGCTGACGGTAATTATCCAATTTTAAAGGGACACATGGCAATCTTGAAGTATTTACCGACCAATGAAAATAGCCTCTCAATTTATTTAGCAATTATCATTTGACTTTAAACCTGCTTGCATATAAACAAATAAAATTTTGAGTTTTCACTTTTTCGTCTTATTCAACAATAGGTATAAATATATAATTGATGCAATCTAAACAACACTTAAACATAACCAAAAACAATTTGCTTATATACTATTCTTATAATTCATATTATAATGAACAAAGGCAAGTTATGTAGGAAAACTAACGGGACGCCCTAAGTTTTTTTAAAAGGCCAAGATTTCCGCGTGTCCCTTTAAATTACTCTTACTATTTAAGTGTAGCTGACGGTGTTGTTAGTGATTCCCTGTGAACTATAAACAATAATCATGGGCCTATAGTGGCAATAAATAGCATCATACGAACTGCTTTGTTTTATTTTAATCCATCAATAAGTATGTTCAAGAAGTACCAGCGAACAAAGTGCGATTTTCATCATTTCTATATCCTAATATATGCAAATATTGCGAGAATTCTCCAAGAAAGTCAACAGTTTGAAAACAAAATGGTAGTATGCCCCGCACATACGAATTAAGATAACACACATGTCGTATTAATTATAAACAGTTCTGTCGTGTATGGGTTCCCTCGCATTCCAAAAGCTTTCTATAACTACTGTAGATTGATATGTGTTGGTACCACTGAAAGTGGTATCGACCAATCGTCATACGGACAGACTGACTACCAATCTGGGTAGCATATAGTCGGTACAGTAACCTTACGGGACAGACTGACTGCCATTCTAGGTAGCATATAGTCGGTACAGTAACCTTACGGGACAGACTGACTGCCAATCTAGGTAGCATATAGTCGGTACAGTAATCTTACGGGACGGACTGACTGCCAATCTGGGTAGCATATAGTCGGTACAGTAACCTTACGGGACAGACTGACTGCCAGTCTAGGTAGCATATAGTCGGTACAGTAATCTTACGGGACAGACTGACTGCCAATCTGGGTAGCATATAGTCGGTACAGTAACCTTACGGGACAGACTGACTGCCAGTCTAGGTAGCATATAGTCGGTACAGTAATCTTACGGGACAGACTGACTGCCAATCTAGGTAGCATATAGTCGGTACAGTAACCTTACGGGACAGACTGACTGCCAGTCTAGGTAGCATATAGTCGGTACAGTAATCTTACGGGACAGACTGACTGCCAATCTAGGTAGCATATAGTCGGTACAGTAACCTTACGGGACAGACTGACTGCCAGTCTAGGTAGCATATAGTCGGTACAGTAATCTTACGGGACAGACTGACTGCCAATCTGGGTAGCATATAGTCGGTACAGTAACCTTACGGGACAGACTGACTGCCAATCTAGGTAGCATATAGTTGGTACAGTAATCTTACGGGACAGACTGACTGCCAATCTGGGTAGCATATAGTCGGTACAGTAACCTTACGGGACAGACTGACTGCCAACCTAGGTAGCATATAGTCGGTACAGTAATCTTACGGGACAGACTGACTGCCAGTCTAGGTAGCATATAGTCGGTACAGTAACCTTACGGGACAGACTGACTGCCAATCTAGGTAGCATATAGTCGGTACAGAGTCAACATACGGGACAGATGGACTGCCAGTCTAGGTAACATATAGTCGGTACAGTAACCTTACGGGACCGACTGAATGCCAGTCTAAGTAGCATATAGTCGGTACAGTAACTTTACGGGACAGACTGACTGCCAGTCTAGGTAGCATATAGTCGGTACAGTAACCTTACGGGACAGACTGACTGCCCGTCTAGGTAGCATATAGTCGGTACAGTAACCTTATGGGACAGACTGACTGCCGGTCTAGGTAGCATATAGTCGGAACAGTAACCTTACGGGACAGACTGACTGCCGGTCTAGGTAGCATATAGTCGGTACAGTAACCTTACGGTACAGACTGACTGCCAGTATAGGTAGCATATAGTCGAAACAGTAACCTTACGGGACAGACTGACTGCCGGTCTAGGTAGCATATAGTCGATACAGTAACCTTACGGGACAGACAGACTGCCAGTCTAGGTAGCATATAGTCGGTACAGTAACCTTACGGGACAGACTGACTGCCAATCTAGGTAGCATATAGTCGGTACAGTAATCTTACGGGACAGACTGACTGCCAGTCTAGGTAGCATATAGTCGGTACAGTAACCTTACGGGACAGACTGACTGCCAATCTAGGTAGCATATAGTCGGTACAGAGTCAACATACGGGACAGATGGACTGCCAGTCTAGGTAGCATATAGTCGGTACAGTAACCTTACGGGACCGACTGACTGCCAGTCTAAGTAGCATATAGTCGGTACAGTAACTTTACGGGACAGACTGACTGCCAGTCTAGGAAGCATATGGTCGGTACAGTAACCTTACGGTACAGACTGACTGCCAGTCTAGGTAGCATATAGTCGGTACAGTAACCTTACGGGACAGACTGACTGCCCGTCTAGGTAGCATATAGTCGGTACAGTAACCTTATGGGACAGACTGACTGCCGGTCTAGGTAGCATATAGTCGGAACAGTAACCTTACGGGACAGACTGACTGCCGGTCTAGGTAGCATATAGTCGGTACAGTAACCTTACGGTACAGACTGACTGCCAGTATAGGTAGCATATAGTCGAAACAGTAACCTTACGGGACAGACTGACTGCCGGTCTAGGTAGCATATAGTCGGTACAGTAACCTTACGGGACAGACAGACTGCCAGTCTAGGTAGCATATAGTCGGTACAGTAACCTTACGGAACAGACTGACTGCCGGTCTAGGTAGCATATGGTCGGTACAGTAATCTTACGGGACAGACTGATTGCCGGTCTAGGTAGCATATAGTCGGTAAAGTAACCTTACGGAACAGAGTGACTGCCGGTCTAGGTAGCATATGGTCGGTAGAGTAACCTTATGGGACAGACTGACTGCCAGTCTAGGTAGCATATAATCGGTACAGTAACCTTACAGGACAAACTGACTGTCAGTCTAGGTAGCATATAGTCGGTACAGTAAGCTTACGGGACAGACTGACTGCCAGTCTATAGGTAGCATATAGTCGGTACAGTAACCTTACGGGACAGACTGACTGAAAGTCTAGTTAGCATAGAGTCGGTACAGTAACCTTACGGGACAGACTGACTTCCAGTCTAGGTAGCATATAGTCGGTACAGTAACATTAAGGGACAGACTGACTGCCGGTCTAGGTAGCATATAGTCGGTACAGTAACCTTACGGGACTGACTGACTGCCAGTCTAGGTAGCATATAGACGGTACACTAACCTTACGGGACAGCCTGACTGCCAATCTAGATAACATATAGTCGGTACAGTAATCTTACGGGACAGACTTACTGCCAGTCTAGGTAGCATATAGTCTGTACAGTAACTTTACGGGACAGACTGACTGCCAGTCTAGGTAGCATATAGTCGGTACAATAACTTTACGGGACGGACTCACTGCCAGTCTAGGAAGCATTTAGTCGGTGCATTAGCCTTACGGGACAGACTGACTGCCAGTCTAGGTAGCATATACTCGGTACAGTAACCTTACGGGAAAGACTGACTGCCAGTCTAGGTTGCATATAGTCGGTACAGTAACCTTACGGGACAGACTGACTGCCAGTCTAGGTAGCATATAGTCGGTACAGTAACCTTACGGTACAGACTGACTGCCAGTCTAGGTAGCATATAGTCGGTACAGTAACCTAACAGGACAGACTGACAGCCAGTCTAGGTTGCATATAGTCGGTACAGTAACCTTACGGGACAGACTGACTGCCAGTCTAGGTAGCATATAGTCGGTACAGTAACCTTACGGGACGGACTCACTGCCAGTCTAGGAAGCATTTAGTCGGTGCAGTAACCTTACGGGACAGACTGACTGACTGTCTAGTTAGCATATAGTCGGTACAGTAACCTTACGGGACAGACTGACTGCCAGTCTAGGTAGCATATAGTCGGTACAGTAACATTACGGGACAGACTGACTGCCGGTCTAGGTTGCATATAGTCGGTACAGTAACCTTACGGTACAGACTGACTGCCAGTCTAGGTAGCATATAGTCTGTACAGTAACCTTACAGGACAGACTGACAGCCAGCTTAGGTAGCATATGGTCGGAACAGTAACCTTACGGGACAGACTGACTGCCAGTCTAGGTAGCATATAGTCGGTACAGTAACCTTACGGGACAGACTGACTGTCAGTCTAGGTAGCATATGGTCGGTACGGTAACCTTACGGGACAGACTGACTGCCAGTCTAGGTTACATATGGTCGAAACAGTAACCTTACGGGACAGACTGACTGCCAGTCTAGGTAGCATATAGTCGGTACAGTAACAATACGGGACAGACTGACTGCCAATCTAGGTAGCATATGGTCGGTACAGTAACCTTACACGACAGACTGACTGCCCGTCTAGGTAGCATATGGTCGGTACATTAATCTTACGGGACAGACTGACTGCAAGTCTAGGTAGCATATAGTCGGTACAGTAACCTTACGGGACAGACTGACTTCCAATCTAGGTAGCATATAGTCGGTACAGAGTCAACATACGGGACAGATGGACTGCCAGTCTAGGTAGCATATAGTCGGTACAGTAACCTTACGGGACCGACTGACTGCCAGTCTAAGTAGCATATAGTCGGTACAGTAACTTTACGGGACAGACTGACTGCCAGTCTAGGAAGCATATAGTCGGTACAGTAACCTTACGGTACAGACTGACTGCCAGTCTAGGTAGCATATAGTCGGTACAGTAACCTTACGGGACAGACTGACTGCCCGTCTAGGTAGCATATAGTCGGTACAGTAACCTTACGGGACAGACTGACTGCCGGTCTAGGTAGCATATAGTCGGAACAGTAACCTTACGGGACAGACTGACTGCCGGTCTAGGTAGCATATAGTCGGTACAGTAACCTTACGGTACAGACTGACTGCCAGTATAGGTAGCATATAGTCGAAACAGTAACCTTACGGGACAGACTGACTGCCGGTCTAGGTAGCATATTGACGGTACAGTAACCTTACGGGACAGACAGACTGCCGGTCTAGGTAGCATATAGTCGGTACAGTAACCTTACGGAACAGACTGACTGCCGGTCTAGGTAGCATATGGTCGGTACAGTAATCTTACGGGACAGACTGATTGCCGGTCTAGGTAGCATATAGTCGGTATAGTAACCTTACGGAACAGAGTGACAGCCGGTCTAGGTAGCATATGGTCGGTAGAGTAACCTTATGGGACAGACTGACTGCCAGTCTAGGTAGCATATAATCGGTACAGTAACCTTACAGGACAAACTGACTGTCAGTCTAGGTAGCATATAGTCGGTACAGTAAGCTTACGGGACAGACTGACTGCCAGTCTATAGGTAGCATATAGTCGGTACAGTAACCTTACGGGACAGACTGACTGAAAGTCTAGTTAGCATAGAGTCGGTACTGTAACCTTACGGGACAGACTGACTTCCAGTCTAGGTAGCATATAGTCGGTACAGTAACATTAAGGGACAGACTGACTGCCGGTCTAGGTAGCATATAGTCGGTACAGTAACCTTACGTGACTGACTGACTGCCAGTCTAGGTAGCATATAGACGGTACACTAACCTTACGGGACAGCCTGACTGCTAATCTAGGTAACATATAGTCGGTACAGTAATCTTACGGGACAGACTTACTGCCAGTCTAGGTAGCATATAGTCGGTACAGTAACTTTACGGGACAGACTGACTGCCAGTCTAGGTAGCATATAGTCGGTACAGTAACTTTACGGGACGGACTCACTGCCAGTCTAGGAAGCATTTAGTCGGTGCATTAGCCTTACGGGACAGACTGACTGCCAGTCTAGGTTGCATATAGTCGGTACAGTAACCTTACGGGACAGACTGACTGCCAGTCTAGGTAGCATATAGTCGGTACAGTAACCTTACGGGACGGACTCACTGCCAGTATAGGAAGCATTTAGTCGGTGCAGTAACCTTACGGGACAGACTGACTGACTGTCTAGTTAGCATATAGTCGGTACAGTAACCTTACGGGACAGACTGACTGCCAGTCTAGGTAGCATATAGTCGGTACAGTAACATTACGGGACAGACTGACTGCCGGTCTAGGTTGCATATAGTCGGTACAGTAACCTTACGGTACAGACTGACTGCCAGTCTAGGTAGCATATAGTCGGTACAGTAACCTTACAGGACAGACTGACAGCCAGTCTAGGTAGCATATGGTCGGAACAGTAACCTTACGGGACAGACTGACAGCCAGTCTAGGTTGCATATAGTCCGTACAGTAACCTTACGGGACAGACTGACTGTCAGTCTAGGTAGCATATGGTCGGTACGGTAACCTTACGGGACAGACTGACTGCCAGTCTAGGAAGCATACAGTCGGTACAGTAACCTTACGGGACAGACTGACTGCCTGTCTAGGTAGCATATAGTCGGTATAGTAACCTTACGGGACAGACTGACTGCTAATCAAGGAAGCATATAGTCGGTACAGTAACTTTACGGGACAGACTGACTGCCGGTCTAGGTAGCATATAGTCGGTACAGTAACCTTACATGACAGACTGACTGCTGGTCTAGGTAGCATATAGTCGGTACAATAAACGTACGGGACAGACTGACTGCTAGTCTAGGTAGAATATATTTGGTACAGTAACCTTACGGGACAGACCGACTGCCAGTCTAGGTAGCATATACTCGGTACACTAACCTTACGGGACAGACTGACAGCCTGACTGCCAATCTAGGTAGCATATAGTCGGTACAGTAACATTACGGGACAGAATGACTGCCAGTCTAGGTAACATAAAGCCGGTACAGTAACCTTACGGGACAGACTACCTGCCAGTCTAGGTAACATATAGCCGGTACAGTAACCTTAAGGGACAGACTGACTGCCAGTCTAGATAACATATAGCCGGTACAGTAACCTTACGGGACAGACTGACTGCCAGTCTAGGTAGCATATAGTCGGTACAGTAACCTTACGGGACAGACTGACTGTCAGTCTAGGTAGCATATGGTCGGTACAGTAACCATACGGGACAGACTGACTGCCAGTCTAGGTAGCATATAGTCGGTACTGTTACCTTACGGGACAGACTGACTGCCAGTCTAGGTAGCATATGGTCGGTACAGTAACCTTACGGGACAGACTGAAGGTCATTCTAGGTAGCATATGGTCGGTACAGTAACGTTACGGGACAGACTGACTGCCAGCCTAGTTAGCATATCGTCGGTACATTAACCTTACGGGACAGACTGACTGCCAGTATAGGTAGCATATGGTCGGTATGGTCACCTTACGGGACAGACTGACTGCCAGTCTAGGTAGCATATAGCCGGTACAGTAACCTTACGGGACAGACTGAGTGCCAGTCTAGGTAGCATATAGTCGGTACAGTAAACTTACGGGTCAGAGTGACTGCCAGTATAGGTAGCATATGGTCGGTATGGTAACATTACGTGACAGACTGACTGCCAGTCTAATTAGCTTATAGTCGGTACAGTAACCTTAAGGGACAGACTGAGGGCCAGTCTAGGTAGCATATGGTCGGTACAGTAACCTTACGGGACAGACTGACTGCCAGTCTAGTTAGAATATCGTCGGTACAGTAACCTTACGGGACAGACTGACTACCAGTCTATGAAGCATATGGGCGGTACAGTAACCTTACGGGACAGACTGACTGCCAGTCTAGGTAGCATATGGTCGGTACAGTAACCTTACGGGACCGACTGACCGCCAGTTTAGGAAGCATATAGCCGGTACAGTAACCTTACGGGACAGACTGACTGCCAGTCTAAGTAGCATACAGTCGGAACAGTCACCATACGTGACAGACTGACTGCCAGTCTAGGTAGCATATAGTCGGTACAGTAACCTTACGGGACACACTGACAGCCAGTGTAGGTAGCATATAGTCTACGGGACAGACTGACTGCCACTCTAGGTAACATATGGTCGGTACAGTAACCTTACGGGACAGACTGACTGCCAGTCTAGGTAGGATATGGTCAGTACAGTAACCTTATGGGACAGACTGACTGAAAGTCTTGGTAGCATATGATCGGTACAGTAACCTTACGGGACAGACTGACTGCCAGTCTAGGTAGCATATGGTCGGTACTGTAACCTTACGGGACAGACTGAATGGCAGTCTTGGTAGCATATGGTCGGTACAGTAACCTTACGGGACAGACTGACTGCCAGTCGATCTATTATATAGTCGGTACAGTAACCTTACTGGACAAACTGACTGCCAGTCTACATATATAGTCGATACAGTTACCTTACGGGAGAGACTGACAGCCAGTCTAGGTAGCATATAATCGGTACAGTAACCTTACGGGACAGATTGACTGCTAGTCTAGGTAGCATATGGTCGGTACAGTAACCTTACGCGACAGACTTACAGCCAGTCAAGGTAGCATATAGTCGGTACAATAATCTTACGGGACAGACTGACTACCAGTCTCGGTAGCATATAGTTGGTACAGTAACCTTACGGGACAGACTGACTGCCAGTCAGGTAGCATATAGTCGGTACAGTAACCATACGGGACAGACCGACTGCCAGTCTAGGTAGCATATAGTCGGTATAGTAACCTTACGGGACAGACTGACTGCGAGTCTAGATAGCATATAATCGGTACAGTAACCTTACGAGACAGACTAACTGTCAGTCTAGGTAGCATATGGTCGGGACAGAAACCTTACGGGACGGATTGACTGCCAGTCTATGCAGCATATAGTCGGTACAGTAACCTTACGGGACAGACTGACTGCAAGTCTAGGTAGCATATAGTCGGTACAGTAACCTAACGGGACAGACTGACTATCAGTCTAGGTAGCATTTGGTCGGTACAGTAACCTTACGGGAAAGACTGACTGCCAGTCTAGGTAGCATATGGTCGGTACAGTAACCTTACGGGACAAACTGACTGCCAGTCTAGGTAGCATATGATCGGTACAGTAACCTTACGGGACAGACTGGCTGTCAGTCTAGTTAACATATAGTCGGTACAGTAACCATACGGGACGGACTGACTGCCAGTCTAGGTAGCATATCGTCGGTACAGTAACCTTACGGAACAGACTGACTGCCAGTATAAAAAGCATATCGCCGGTACAGTAACCTTACGGTACAGACTGACTGCCAGTCTAGGTAGCAGATAGTCAGTACTGTAACATTACGGGACAGACTGACTGCCAGTCTATGTAGCTATAGTCGGTAAAGTAACCTTACGGGACAGACTGACTGCCAGTCTAGGTAGCATATAGTCGGTACAGTAACCTTACGGGACACACTGACAGCCAGTGTAGGTAGCATATAGTCTACGGGACAGACTGAGTGCCAATCTAGGTAGCATATAGTCGGTACAGTCACCTTACGGGACAGACTGACTGCCAGTCTAGGTAGCATATAGTCGGAACAGTAACCTTACGGGACAGACTGACTGCCAGTCTAGGTAGCATATATTCGG